>JABUQX010128573.1:0-15000 GCA_015478945.1 Trachelipus rathkii
AGAAGGAAAACGGAGTACGATGGATGCACAGAGTTGGAGTAAGTACGGTACACACAGTTCTTGGTGCACAAAAATCGTGTCGAAAGAAGGAAAGTGTGGTTGGATGGTACAAAAAGTATTACAATCTAGTATTCGGTTAAATCCGGATAAATAGGGACTAAGTCTAGGTGATTAGTACGCTAGGTTGGGCATGCAGTTACGCTGAATTGGCAGTGGTAATGCTCTGCTTAGACGCAATGTTTCATTTTAGATTAAATTACACAGAGTATAGTAGTGCGAAAGGTTGTTAACACCGTTATACAGGTTGTTTTTCGGTGGATATATATGTGATCGGTTTCTCTGGGTTTGAGATCCCCTGAACTATCTTGCGTTTACCCGTAACTTAGAACTTTAGATATTAAGAAAAGAATTACATTTACGAAGTGTCAAGATTTGGTCAGAAGTGCCGTCTGCGTGATATTGGAATTCGGGAGAGGAGTACATTGTATTTGTGATTGGTGAACAGGGGGTTTACTATAAAGTTCGGATTTAACTCACTGGGGATCTGTGTAGGGTCACTGAGAAGAGATCCAATTCAAACTAGTCCTTCAACAAACAAGTTAGTGGCGGAGGATGGAGGTGGCTCTTGCTGGGGTAACAATCAGTGATGCTCGACGGCCAGTATATGAAGGAGAGTATATGGTTTAAAACATATACTTAATATACGAATAGTTTAGGTTGGTCGAGAGTGGAGTTTTGTCAAAAGTTTACCTCGATACTTTATCATCAGTATGACAAGGTTATCACTGTAATTATGTAAGAAAGGTTGAGGTAGGCTACTTATCAATCGGTTATTATAGGGCAACTACATCAAATGACGATCAGTCTTGTAAGTATACTTTAGTGGTCCTTTCTACTAATTCCTTCTTTATAGAGATTTTTGTATTAAAGCTTGGCACCTGAGAATGAAGCACTACACTCATGACCGTTTTACAGAATCTAGCGGTAGTGGTGAGTTTGTTTCGTTTTGACTGATCTGGAGAGGGTAAATGAGTAGATAATGAAAGATAATGCTTGAGTAATGGTTTTGGTCCATATGGAAATGAATGAATGTATCAGTAGCTTTGGTTACAACGGACGGATGTATAAAGAAGTGGGAGCGAGTGAGTGCGGGCTAGTAGAGCGTTTTTGGGAAACCTGATCCGGAGCACGGCTGCGGGAGACGGCGAAAGAAAACAAGAAGATGGTGACACGCATATCAGTAAAACCGAATGTTTATAGGCAGCCAGAAATTGTAGAGATTGTAGTCAGAGGGCCGTAGGAAAGAAAGGTGTAATAACAAGGGGAGTGAAAATAGGGGTACGGGATGGATTGTATGAGAGGGGCAGGTATGGTTATTTGTTGGAGCCCCACTTCTGGCGGCTTCTATAGGGATGTAACCCTTAACATTGACGATCTGAGCCATAGGCTGAGTGGGTCCCATCGTCTTTTCTCTCTCATTGAAGCTTATAGAGTGGAATTTCTCCTATGGACTGTGCGATGAAGGTTCTTCACATATTTAATGGTATACTTTTCCCTCCTGATGGGGACGGTAAGGCTGGGCTTTTCTTTTCCGAGCTTATGGAATGTTCTTCTATTTCTGCTTATTTCTGTTTCACTCCCGATGCTCGTTACAGGAGCACCCTTAACTTAGCCCATTTTTGGAGAAATAGAGGAAGGATAATAAAGCAAAAGAGAAAGAAAGAAATATATAAATATATATATATAACCTATTATATATATATATCTTTCATATTATATGGAAATATAATAATATATATACTGAAAATATAGTAGTATATATATATATCATAATATATAAAATAATATATTATTTACTATATATATAATATATAACTCATATATATATATATATATAATATATATATATATAGTATATATAAATTTACAACTTACAAACAGCTCCCAGCAGAAAGGTCCAAGAGAAAGCCTGTAAAGGGGCCAGAGCTCTTTCTCCAATCTTTTCCTTATCTCTTCTCCAGCAGGACTTCCCTCTTCTTGCCGTCTCCAGAATCGACCACCAGGCATTCCATGTCTTCCTGCAAATAGCTCCCTTCCACCTCCTACTGTCTTAGTCTCCACTCCTGCTGGGCCCATCTCACTCCATTGGCCACTCTTGAACCTCTCTCCTCCCCTGCATCCTCCAGTCCTCCAGGTGTCCTCCCACCATCTCAATCTGGCTGCATCCATCTTATTTAATATACCCTTCACTCCAGGAAGAACCTCCTCCCCTTTATTTTTAAAAAAAGATTCCTTCTGTCTCTGTCTCCTCTTATGTTTTTGTCCGTTATCCCATATACTCTCTTAGTAAAACCTAACATCTCTTGAGCCCGACTGTACTTCTACTATCGCCTCGTCTTGTGGTCCGTACTTCCAGATGTCTCTGCCCCCAATATAATTGTAGATTTTATCGATGTTAACATATTCGTGTCAATCGTCGAAATATCAAACACTTCTTCCAATTGCGAGATTATTGAATTGTCTTTTCCAAATAAAATACAACCGCGGCGAGCCTATACTCATCTTGTCCTATCCCCTTATACTTTCTCACGTTATAATGGGTTAACATTCGTGTTAGCCTTTTAACAAAACAACCATACCACTGCTCTTTATGACACAGCTTCCCGCTAATACAACCTGAGCTATTCTAATAGATGATCTAAGTCCTTGTTACTCCAATCCGCGTGTTCGTTCATTTCCTCCCTTCGTTGACTGAAATCTCTGGGTTAATATCTGGATTAACCTTCCAAATATCTCAGATCAACACCACCTCAACTACAAGGTATTTTCGCATCTTATATATAATCTTTCTACACGTTCTTCTTTCCTGCCATAGACCGATCGTAAATATATCGTAACTCAAGTTTATTTGTGCAGTCTTTAACCTATGCCAACGGGTAAGTTAGTTGAAACATTAGGGTAAGCTTTACCCTTCATTTACCCATATATCTTAACTCAGATTCTCACTCCCGCGCTCTCCTTATTCAGTGCAGAACCCCTACTACCACAATGATCTTCAGTCTTTTTAAGTGTGTTAACAGTCAGAAGACCGGCCTCATCTAAGCCTATTAAAACAAACATGCTAGCCAGAGCCTTTAGGAAATAGAAACTCCCTGAACACCAAAGAGGTGTCCTTTAAAAAGGTCAATTCCATATTCCCAAAATCACCAACTCTCTGAGCAGATATGCAATTCCAACTACCAATACCTCTTCTATCTTTGATGCGGTCTAATAATACTCATGTAATACTCAATCATACCTCGGAACAATACCAGGTCCTTGTCAATCTCAAAGAATCTTTACTGTATCGCTAGTCGCACTAGAGCAGTGCCACGTCTCATACAAAATACTGCGCATGGCGTGCCAGAAGTAGTCAGGTCCTAGGTGTATGTATTCCATTCTCAGCCTCTCTTCTATTATTTATTTAGAAGACAATATCCGCTCCTACTTCTCCTACCTCTGTTCTTACACTGGTGTTTTGGAAAGTTTTCAAACCAGAATCAGATAATGTACTACATTTTAAAATATTTTGTATAGCATAAGAAAAAAAAAAAAAAACAAAAAAAAAGATACATTGGAAGCCTACTTTTAGACATTTGATAATGAGGTCGTTTATTTTTTTTTTTTTTTGTTTTTTGTTCTTTTTATCGATTATTTTTTTTATTGATTTTATTCTCAATATTGAGTCTACATGTGAGTAATCATTTAGCGAACCAGGCTGATATGATATGAACAATCATGGAAAATAAATAAACTTTCTAATTCTTTCCAGGTTCACATTAGTCGCGTTGGAGATTTTTTAAAGATGATTACACGTCACTTTATCCTTCGTTAACGGCTTTATACGAAGAAAACAAATTAAATTTTACATAAAGCCATGCTTTTTTTTTCAAGTTTTTTGTTTAAGGCATGGAACATCAGTTACAGATTTGTAAAGACGCCCCCGCCCCCGGAACTTTTATGAAATATTTTTCACATAGAAATATTTTCATCATGCAAAAACGATAATGTCTGTATTTAGCGTTATATTTATAGATTTTTAACATTATTCAACGCCTACTAATTATATAAAGGCAGGAGGGGATCTGCTAAATATATTCTCACAGATGCGTCAAGAATTATTTCACTTAATCTTGCTTCACATACATTTCTCGATCAAAAGTTATAGGTTTCAATAATTGGGTTGTATAGTCTAATATAAATGAAAACAATATCTTCGATTTTTTTTCCATAGAAAATGCAATAAATAAAAGGCTGATGAGGGAAGCGTTAGATAGAAATGATCTTCGGAAGGTCATGATTATTTACAGTTCCCTCCTTCCTTCTTTTCTCAAATTTTCATATACAGAGCTATTTCACGAACTAGAGTCCTTACACACTAATCCGGCGATCTTCTTACCGTATATGCACTTTACGGGACCGAGCGGGACGCGCCAAGCTCGAACCATTGTGTGAATGGTAAAGGAGGGTTCCCTTCACATCTCTTTATATCACTTCTTACGGTTTCTTCTAAAATTGAGCATTATTCAAAGGTATAATAGTTGTACAAAGCACTAGAAAAACTTAATAAACCTCTGGGCATCTTTTTGGGAAATGTATCAACAACTCTTAGTAACCTGCGGGCTAGTGTTTCCAACATACTACTTTACTTTGGTTTTTACAAAATGCAGGAGATATCCAGATATGCTCTACACCAGGATCGTGTAACATTTTTGAAGGGTCACATACAAAATGTAATGAATCAACGGTGTTGCTTTTCGCTCAGCTTATCTAATTACTCTTCCATAGTGGGGATATAATGTATTAATTCGTTTAGAGGCTCTTTGATATAGTTAATTCTCAATATTGTATCATCACGTAAGTAACTACATTTACGAAACCAGTCTGAAGTGTGAAAAATAAATAAACTTCGATCTTTTAGGTTTACTTGAGTTAGACTTTAATGTGATTAACACGTTGTCCTCGTTGAATGTCTATTAACTAGAAATACTAAATTTTTTTACATATACGACTTGATTTAAATTGTTTGTTCAAATCTACGACACATCGTTAAGAGATTTATAGAGACCTCCTGTTTATTAAAATAACTCTTTCAAAGAAATATTCTCTATCGGCTCTCTTGATAACCCCCATATCTGTGTTATTTTAAATACGTTTTTAAATATTCTCAACACTTCTAAAATATTACAAATGCCCGTATGTGATTCAGGCATATTCTCTAAACGCGCATCCAGTATCATTTCATATAACCCAACTTCGTACATTTCTCGTCCGAGTTTTTATAGGACTCAATAACTCTGTAATAAAGTCTGATATTTTATTTTCCCGATATAGATCCATAGAAGCCGATGATGGCAACGTTAAATAGAAATATTCTTCACTCTCCATGTTCACAAAGTAAAGTGATTCAATGTTCTTAATTTCGCTAGCCATTTATAAAACTGTTAAACTTCACTGGGTACCTACCCATTTGAAAAGATACTGTTTATTTTTTACCTTTTACATTTAGATCCTAATATTTTTTCTCTTTTAACTCGTGACTCTTAGGATCAAATCGTAATTTTTCTGTATTTCTTGTTTATAGATCCTCCTTTTATTTTTTCAACATCTTAAATCACGGAAGGAACAACACTGTCTCTAAGGGAATTCTCTGAATAGCATCTACTTTAAAAAACTCTCTTGACCATTCAGCTTCATACCCTTTTTTTAAATTTTCATCAGTCCTGGATACTCTCAAATAATCTCCCTACTTTAATACCTGTGTTATCTTTTATTTTTTCCCATTGAGTTGAATGGTACAGCTGGTTTTTTCTTCACCATCTCTATAGGGGTTTCAATAAGTGTTCTTATGATTAAAAACCGATTATAGGAGTAGCCAAGGTCTTTGGTAGTATATCGAAATTTAAATGTATTCATCTTTGAATACATTTAAATATTTCGATATACTACAAGACGTATGCATTCTTTCTTTTATAGTTCTTTGTATTCTTTTTCAACTATAGCTGCTTTAATTAACTGAAAATGTTTTGTAATACCCTATGTCATACCGGTAACTATTTCTCTGAAACTCTTTTCCTAAAAATTCTGTACCCTTATCTGTCCATATCATTTGAGGGAAATAACCTAATTCTTTAAATAATTTTTATTTACCTGCATGTAGCTGCAGTCCATTGATATTTAATCTTTTAAAAGCCTTTAACATATGTATCTTGAAAAGGCAAATTTTCAAAAGAAATTAATTTGATACCCATCTTGTAAGATTGTAATATTTTTATCATATGCTGTGCAAATCTAGCTTGCCGTAAATACGTTATCTAAATGCGGGCTATAGTTTTCCGTGTCGGAAATTTTTTCGTATATGTTTATATAGGGTAAAACATCCTCACCCTCTAAATATTTTTTCAATTCTTTTTTATTAATTTGAGGAAACTTTGAAGCAAACCTTGAAAAACCACCGTAACTGTATGTCTGTTTCACATCAAAGTAATATTTATCGACCGCTTCCTTAGCCTCCATGATTCACAATGACATTACAAAAATTTGATCAATATAACTGACAAGTGAAAATAAAAACCGTAATGTAATATAGGAAATGTTTTATTTTTAATTACAAAATAATATTAACTATTTTAAATTACAAGTCTAAAAACATAATAGGTGTATACAGAAAGATAACATAGGTCCGAAATGGGTAAATTTAAAGGATGACTTTCCGTAGTTTCCAGAATAAGCATCGTGTTCTACAATTTCTATTATTACCTTCTGAGGTAAACTACCATTGACGATGTTAGGGCTATTGTTAAGTACTCGATAATCCTGGTAAAGTTAAAAATTTTAGTCCTCAATTCCTCTTATTGGATAATTCGCTGTATCGGTCAAAAGAGATTTCTCTATTTCCATATGTTTAATGGGGGATAATTTCACTTTACGTATATAAAGATAAGCGTCCAGTAATTTATAGATAGGCTTTAGTGCAGTAGTTGTGGCTAAAACAGCGCTTTTAACATTAAAAGCAAATTCAGATGTAGATCTAGTTAACCTGATGCGGGTGTCCACTGATGGTAGAATAAGTATTTCTTGAGAAAATATATCACCGTTTACACGTCCGTAATATTCATACGTGTTATTTTAGATTTAGCAGCATTTGTTCTATGTTTCTCTGCATCTTTTAAATTGTAATATCCACATGATTGAAGATGAGACTCCTTCGCATCTTGAGAATAATTTAGTAAAGTTTCAATTTAACTTCGATAAGGGTAACTTGCAGCTGATGCTCCTAGAAATGTTTCATTTAAAAACACCTCAAGTTGATTAAAACACGTATACAGGAATTTGTCTCGGTGGATACTATGTGACGTTCCTGTGAGATCTGAAGAACGCATCTTCGTTGTAACTACTTAGTCTTCAGATATAAAAATACATTCGAAGGGTCAAGATATTGGTCAGAAGTGCCTGGGATATTGAATTCGAGAGGTACATCTGTATTTGTGATTGCGTAAACGGGATTAATACTAATAAAGTTGGATTTACTCACACAGATCTGTGTAGGGTTCACTGAGAAGAGATCCAATTCACTCTTACAACAGTCTGGGTTGGAGGGATGGAGGAAATGCATCTTGCTGGTACAATCGCCGAACGTGTAATGAGGAGAGATTTGTTTAAACATTACTTACATACGAATTATACAGGTTTCAACTGTTTAATATTACCATTGATATTACCTCTTTCTCTAGGCTTATCAATCTGTTTATGTAAAAAGTTAAACCACTAACTATCATCGTTATTAAAGGGCAAACAATTATACACTTTTTCTTTAGTGGTCCTTTTCCTATTCCTCTTTAAATAGGTCTTTTACGGCGACTACAGCCTTGACCGGTCATCCTACGCCTATTTTTTCGTTTAACATCATAATAGACATTTCATCAGAAAGCATCGCTAGTAAGACGTTTTAACAGCGGTTCGAAGGGTCGATACCACTCCATAATATCCTGGGAAAGTATCTATATCTTGTCTGGCTTATGCTTTTTAGCGAAGGTCTTTACTTCCTGATTTAAACAAGGGATAGCACGTCGGAACAACGAAGCAAAAAAATCCACCCTAAACCATATCGCTCCTCTGCATTCTTGAACCCCTGAAGACTCGGGTTCCTCTTTTCCAATGAATTATTATTTAACGGAAGCTTCCTTCTAATGTGGTACTTTAGCACAGCTGCTGTCCCAGTCGTGAAATGGGTATGGATTACCTTCCACCTCTCATATAAATACGAATCGAACTCGTTGGGTCTTACTCAAGGGTAAGTATTGAACATTAGGAAAGCTTATAACTTTATTACTTTAGAAAAATGAACTACCCTTAACGAAGAGGCTTTAGGTATTCCCTACATACTGATGTCTATAATATCTGTTAAACATAGGACATACCAGGATCTTGAAACATCTTTGAAGGATCACATGCATACAAAATGTAATGAACTCTCGGTGTCATTTTTTGCGACATACTCTTCCATCGTTGGTATATAACTTATTAGATCCTTTAGAGATGGTTTGATGTCCTTATTTCTCCAATATTGAGTCTACATGTGAAGTAATTACATTTACGAAACCAGGCTGAAGAATGGAAAAAATAAATAAACTTTCTATTCTTTCAGGTTCACATGAGTTTGAAATTTTAAGGTGATTAGCACGTTATCTTCGTTAACGCTTTATCAACAAGAAACGAAAATAACTTTTTAAAATAACCTTTTTTCAAATTTTTTGTTTAAGGCCATGAACACAACATAAGTAACCGATTTGTAAAGACCCCCGACTTAATGAAATATTTTTTCATAGAAATATTTTTTTTCATCATGCACGATAATGACTGCATTGCGTTAATTTTTAATAGATTTTTTAATCATATTCAACGCTACTAAATATTTAAAAGGCAGAGGGGGACCTCGTAATATTATTCTCAACAGTGCGTCAAGAAATTATTTACGTTAATCCTGCTTCAATACATTTCTCCGAATCAAAAAGTTATAAGGGTTCAATAATGGGGTTGTTTAGTCTGATATTTTATTAGCAGGATGGAGATCCATAGACCGATGAGGGTATCGTTAGATAGAAATGATCTTCGAAGGTCATGATTACAGTTTCTCAATTTCATATACAAGCTATTTACGATTACCAGAGGTCTTTTACACTTCGGATCTTCTTCCGTATATGCACTTTACAGACAGCCGAACCATGTGTGGAATAGGTAAGGTCCCCTTGACATCTCTTTATATTACACCCTTTTTACCGGTTCTAAATTGAGGCATTAATCAGAGGTATAAATTAGTGTACACTAGGAAAACTTATAACTCTGCCATCTTTAGGAAAATGTATCACTTCTTAGTAACTGCGCTTAGTGTTTCCAATACTGGGGTTATACAATGTCGCTGTAAACATACGCTAAACCAGGATCGTGTACATCTTTTAAAGGGTCACATACAAAATGTAATGAATCACCGGTGTTGCTTTCGCTACAAGCTTATCTAAATACTCTTCCATAGTGGGGATATAATGTAATAATTCATTTAGAGGCGCTTTGATATCGTTAATTCTCAATATTGTATCATCACGTAAGTAACTACATTTACGAAACCAGTCTGAAGTATGGAAAATAAATAAACTTCGATCTTTCAGTTTTACTAGAGCTTGAGACTTTAATGTGATTAACACGTTGTCCTCGTTGAATGTTCTATTAACTAGAAATACTAAATCTTTACATATACGACTTGATTTAAATTGTTTGTTCAAATCTACGAACACATCGGTAAGAGATTTATAGAGACCTCTGTTTATTAAATATCTTTCAAAGAAATATTCACTGTCGGTTATCATGCTCCCCCATAATCTGTGTTAAATTTTTATACGTTTTTAATATTCTCACACTTCCTAAATATTCACAAATGCCGTAATGTGATTCAGGCTACTCTCTACACGCCGCATCCAGTATCAATTTCATCATAACCAACTTCGTACATTTCTCGTCCGAGTTTTATAGGACTCGATAACTCTGTAGTAAAGTCTGATATTTTATTTTCCGGATATAAGTCCATAGAAGCCGATGATGGCAACATTAAATAGAAATGATCTTCACTCTCCATGTTCACAAAGTAAACTGATCAATGTTTCTTAATTTCGCTAGCATTTATAAAACTGTTAAACTTCACTGGGTAACTTAACCATTTGACAAACTGCTTATTTTTACCTTTTCCTTTTAAGATCCTAATTTTCAAATTTTAATACTCTTGCTCTTAGGATCAAATCGTAATTTTCTGTATTCTTGTTTATTTAGAATCCTCCTTTATTTTTTTACCATCCATAAATTCTCAAAAGATAGGATAATTTTAACTCTGTCTGCTAGGAATTCTCTGATAGATCTAACTTTAAGAAACTTCTCTTGCCATCCAGCTTCATACCTTTCTGAAATTTTCGTAGCTGGATACTCTCACATAATTCCTACTTAATACTGTATTAATCTTTTATTTTTTCCCTTGAGTTGATAGGTACAGCTGGTTTTGTCTCCACGACATCTTTAGGGTATTCATAAGTGTTCTATGATAAAACCGATTATAGGAGTAAGCAGGTCTTGTAGTATATCGAAATAATTTAAATGTAATTTCATCTTAAATTACTTTAAATATTTTCGATATACTACAAGACGTATGCATTCTTTCTTTTATAGTTCTTTGTTAGGATGTGATGTATATTGCAGCTTTATTTACTGAAAATGTGTTGTAATAACCCTATGTCATACTCAGTAACTATTTCTTGAAAATCTTCTAAAAATTCTGTACCCTTATCTGTCCATTTCATTTGAAATATCTGGCATCTTCATTTATAATTTCTTTGACTGCTGTAACAACAGTCTTTGATTTTTTATCTTTTAAAACCTTTAACCATAAGTATCTGGAATATACATCTATCACACAAAGAATATATTGATACCCATCATTGTAAGATTTATATTTTATCATATCTGTCAAATCTAGCTGCCATACGTTATCTAAATGCGGGGCTATAGTTTTTTCCGTGTTGGAAATTTTTCGTCTACTTCTCTCCATCATTTCCATATTCCTAAGCCTCTAAATATTCTTTAACAAACTTCTCCTTCTTCTCTTCAAGAAGCTCTACTTTTTATAAACCAAAATGTATATAGGAAAATGTGTTTTTATTTTTTAATTACAAACTAATATTAACTATTTAAATTACAAGTCAAAAACATAATAGGTGTATACAGAAACATAAGCCTATAGGTCCGTCGGCCAACCCACTTACACTTAATGCAATTAAATAAAAAAATATTACTTTAAATAAATGGTAACAATCCATTTTGAAGCGATGTAAAGTGTTCTTTTCTTATTCGTTCCTACACTTGACGTAATGTAACACTTCTACTTTCAGCTTAATCTTCCGATGAAAAGAAGTACCAGAGGGACTTGCGCATCCGGTCTAGGAGACATTGGAATATTATCGCCAAGATTCGCACCAATCTTTGTTTATTCTGGATTTAAGTTCTCGGAAAATTGACAGTCTGATGTTCTTGTTTGATTCTGTTCCATCCTGCCACAGGGAGCCTTCTTCCAATCCACGGAAATACCGTCGAAAGATGGGAGTATCAAGGTCCAACAAGTATTCGTCCGACTATAGTTTTCCTTTCTCCATCAATAATGATTTGGCCCAAGTTCATTTCATGTAATCTGATCTTTTTAAAATATTATATAGAGCTATACACGTTTTCTTACTCCTCATTGGCAAGCTTTTCCTTGAGTTAGACGGTAAACTTATTCTTTTCTTTACCACTCAATCTTAGTATTTGGTGCTAAAACTGAATCTTCCTTAGGTGAATTTAATAAAACACTTTAGATCTGAATAATTTTTTATAGCATTTTATAATAGGATTCTTTTTTCAGAATGTTAACATTCAGCGTTTAATATTTCGATGGACAGTTCCTTCTGCGTAAATTATTTACTCTGTTCAAACTTGCCCGGATCATATAAACTCCCAAAGGCTGCTGTTGAATCAACGGTTGATAAGATTATAGCGCCGATGCTGTTTGGCAGTTTGACGGTTTGATTGAGGGTGAGGGTTGTTCGGAAACTGTTTGTTGTTGTTGCTGGGTTGTTGAGATTGTTGTTGTTGTTGACGTGGACTTTCCATTGTTATCGTTGTACTGAACTTTCAATTGTTGTTGTAGGTTGTTGTTGTTGTTGTTGTTTATAGTGTAGGGTCCCTGTGTTATATTTCATCTTCTCATAATCGCGTAGGGGTTAAAAACCACTACCATTCTTCATCAATTGAGCAAGCCAACTTGTTATTCAAGGGGTATAACGGAAAAGAGTAAAGGTAGGAACACACCTTCACCTTTCTGTATAGCTTCTTTTTATTTTTAAGTTTTCTTACGTTTCCCAGCAAGTTTTTTAATAATGTTTCTATGACGACCAGCTTTACCTTCTGAGGTCTGTTTAAAGAACATTTCCTTTATAAAGATTTTGTATTCATATACTATACATTATAAGTATACATTTTTCCTCTTCACAGATCAGTTTACGTTTTTCAGAAGGTTTCAAGGTCTTAAATTTTCTCATAAGAGGTAAATAATCTGCTACTAGAGTACTCATTATTCAGGGATGTATACTGTTAGGTAAGATATGTTTGGTACGCAGTAAAATTCTGAGTGGGTGTTCTTTAGGTGAAGTTCATCAGAGTAAATAACCGTGAGGGGTATTGAATAACTTCTTTATATACTTTTGAACTCTTTACGTTGAGTAGGGAACATTTGGGTAGCCACAACATTGACCTGACTTATATCCATTCTTTGCCCGAACAAGATTAAATACTGTGTGTTTAAAGACACATCACGCATATATTTATTCTGATGAAAGATATTCTGCGTTATAAAAAATACAGTGATGTTTAATGGATGAGAGTAAACTGTGAAAGTTTCTGCTATATCCTCATTCAATTTATGCATCAAATCGTCAAGGATTATAATTTTATGTCCTGGTAAACATTGAAGAGCTTTTATGTCATATAACCCTTCGTGAAATTGAATTACATCTTCGTAATCTTTAAACTTTTCTTGGTAAACACTGTAGCACCATATGATTTTAACAGGTTGCTGTTCGAAAATCTCAACCTCTTTTAAAATATTTAATAACAGAAAGGTTTTCCCGCATCCTGTAGGACCAGATGCAAGACATGTAGCTGGAGCGCGGAACATAAATTTACCAACGTCCATTCTAGGTTGATATCTGAACACTAATGAATAAGAAAAGGGTTGCATTTTTGTTATAAATGGTTCACTAGCTCAATAGAACAATAGATCATGGATGGGAAGGAGAAAGGAGGGGAGGATACCTTGACTTACTGATTTACAGATTTACTGTTTTAGGGTATGTAAAACATAACAATTTTATTAAAATATATGATTTGAATCAATAGATCAATAGATCATAACAGGGTAGGAAGGTGATGGGGAAGGACAGGTTGATTTACTGATTTACTGATGTTGGGAACAACAATTTTGTAAAAAATATGACTTGAATCAATAGATCAATAGATCAATAGATGGGTAGGAGGGGGTGGGGAGGGCAGTTTGATTTACTGATTTAGGGTATGTAAAAACAATTTTAATAAAAAATATGACTTGAATCAATAGATCAATAGATCAATAGCTGGGTAGGAGGGGGTGGGGAGGGTTGTTTGATTTACTGATTTACTGATTTAGGGTATGTAAAAACGTAAATTTTTACGTTATAAACATGAAAAGCATAAAAAAATTTAGTAAAACAAAAATAAATTAAAAATTAAATAAAAAAATAAAAAATTATCAAAAAATTTTTGAAAAAAAACAAAAGCTCCCTCGTAAAAGCTAAAAAAAAAATTATAAAATTTTATTAAAGAAAAACAGAACACGTTTGCCGTTTCTCGCTCTGGATGCACATGAAGTCCGATGGCGCGCAAATACGGCCCATTTTCGGCGTCGGATGCAACGCTGCGAGAGCGCCTGCGGGCGCCCGCACGCGGCCCGTTTCGCGTTGGATCGCGCCGGTGGGTCATGCCTGCGGGGCGCAACACTATCCGAGTCGGTCGGGGCTTACTGACCACCCCGCATCGCGCATGAAAGAGCCTCAAAACGAAGCCTTAGTCGAAATCTACAATCCGTATAAACATATATTTTACACTAATATTGTATTATTTAACCTTATTTACAATTCGCCAGGCACCGCACCGGAAGCAATAACCGGGGTGACAATGCCAACTCAAACCTATAGATTCAGGCTCCTTTCTCCTTCTTCTGTACACTATCCAAATTTCAACCTTACTACAATCATTTAATTTTTAGAGGGGCAGTGTCCCCTTACGGGGGAACGCAGGGTGAAACGTAATCTGTCTACGACGAGGTTACGTCACCATATAACCCTCCCCCAAATTTTAGACGCCCAATACAATAGGCACCAACCTCTAGTAGATATATAATTGAGCCATAGGCGAGCGCGAGCCGAGCCGGAGCCGGAAGCCGGAGGGGCGTAAAAAAATGATTCCTTTGCAGAATCGTTTTTCGACTCCAGAATCGATTCCCTTCGAATCGATCTTCGTATCCAAATTTTTCAGCATTCTACGAACAAGTTTATTTTTTAAGGGGCACGCGTCCCCCCTTACCCGGGGGACCAGGGGGAGTAAATCTCGTCTAACGAGAGAATATGTCATCACACTCAAGCCTAACTCGATTTAAGCCTAATCTCCACGCTCGGAAGCCGCAACAAGGGCGTAATCAACATTTTGAGCTCCCCCCCCCGGGTGGGGGGGGGGGGGAGGTAGGTTATATCCTAGAGACATGAAAACTCGTCGGTTTCGAGCTTAATACCATTCAATAGATTATATTCCAGTTTTCAGAACGCTATAGCTCAATTCCTTTCTATCGAAAAAGGT
>JABUQX010128573.1:17500-30000 GCA_015478945.1 Trachelipus rathkii
AAATCTCATTTAGGAGTTTATGGTCAATGGGATGAGTGAAACAACGCCATTTTTAATATAAGGTATTTGACCATCTGAGTTTTTAAAAGAACTTTGAAGATTTTTTTTTCCTACAGTAAGTTTATAGATTTTTACTAATCTGATCTACCTCAATCTCACAAAGAGCTTAAAAACTACATTTCATTTTGATATCTTTTTAATCTTTAGAAAATCATCATGGTATGATCCAAGTAGTCGCAAAGACCTTCTTTCGAATTCAAATATGAGGACTTGTTGGCCAATATAAGCAAGAGAGCTTCAGAATGAAGATCATACATAGTTTTAACTTTGTTCACTGATAACTTTTGTGGCCTTGGAAAATTTATGTATATTTTCCTTGAGATGTACAAAAAGATAATTCTACACCCATTCAGATTGAGTTTATATAAGTAGCAATCTCAACCAAAGAACACTATAATGATTTCTAAAAATTCAACACACTCAATAACATTTTTAAAAATAAGATTGCGTGGCACCCCGCACAGGCTTTTTCCCTTTTTATCACAATCTGGCGTAGTTCTCCACTCTTTTCTATTTTTTTCGTCCTATATCCTTCTATTCCTCGCTTTCATTGGACTTGATCATCATAAAGATTGAGGGAGACTGTGAGTTTTATTAACCATTTTTTTTGAATGTACAGCACGTATGTTTTCCTTTTTTTTAAGAGCATTTTTCGTGCAATATATAAGATAAAACTTATTATTTTGGGTTTCTTTTTATTCTATAAAAAAAACGCTTTAAATTAAACAAACTAAGAATTAAGTTGACGAATATTAGAAATCCAGGAGCGGTAGAGATGGGAGAGAAAGAGGAGTTTCACTTGAAAGTCCTTAAATTTTTAGGATGCAAGTTCACATGCTGTATGCATTTATTTATGTGTGGGTCAAAAACACGCCAGTTGTATAGGTGCCAGCAAGTTTACAAAAAAAAACTGTCATACTTGCGTGATATCCATTGAGATATTTGAAAGGATTTTTTACTTGGGTCTTATGCCTGAATAATACAATGGGTCCCGGGAATGTATTTTTTCAGTTTACTCATGTTAATTCATAGCAGCAACTTTAGGGACCTACGAGGCGGATCTCAAAACATGTATGGAGATCCAAATGACTACTGCGATGATGTTATAAACCACATCAGTAATGAACATTTAAGCCATCCATACTGAAGTCAAACTATAACTAAGGTTCTTGATGATATGGAATCCGAATATGGTCATCGAGAGACTTGCGATTTGCACATTACTGCTACACAACGTTCACTCCATATCCTCAATATCTGACAATTGAATACTGAAACGATTCTTGTACTCGAATATAGAGTTTTGTATTGCCAAAGTGAAACGACTAAGCAATACTGTGTTAATTCGAATTTTCTAACCCTGGTTAAGAACAAGAATCTATTAGCTTTTTTGGATGGTTTGTTTTAGCTCCAATATATTATTTATGATCAAGAAGATGTTATCTAGAATCAATTAGGGATCCAGATAAGACAAGATGGTTCAGAGGGATGGGGATCCAGAGGGAGGGTGGTGTATGTAGATTGGTGTGCCCAGATTTGGATGTGGGGACTGATTTACTGAAGGCTGCGTTAGTGTCTTTTGTACAGGTAGAACAGACAAGATTAATAATTAGAGTAATAAAAATATATGCGACCTTAATCAATAGATCAAAATAGATAACTACGATCATCGACTATAATCGTTAACCACATGAAGACACAGTCAGGAGGTGGGCTAGGAAATGGGGTGGTTTTGGATTTACTGATTTACTGGATTTGGTATGTAAAAACACAATTTTAGTAAAAATTGCCTTATCAACTAGATCAATAGATCAACTAGAATCAATAGATTTCAATAGATCACAGGTCCAGGAGGGGTGGCTCGAATGGTGTTAGGATGTTACTGATTACTATTTAGTGGTATGTAAAACATGACAATTTTGTAAAAATTTGTCCTTAATCAATGAATAAATAGATCGATTGAACCAAAAGGTCAAAACGTCATCTAATATCAAAGACACCTATAAAATAGGCAAAATTAGATTTATGATTTACTGATGTTAGACTGTGCTTTAGGGTAGCTGGTTAATATATCGACACATTTTTAGAAGATAAACAATTTGACCACTTAACGAAAAGATCAATTAGATCTGTAATAGATCAGTATATGGTTCTAGATAATCACGGTACTGGTAAGCAGGAGGCCGTGAGTGATGTGGGTATTGATTTACTGAGTTTAGCTTCCGTCTTAGGGTGTGTAAAACAGGGAACAAGTCTTAGTAATAAGTTTGGAACCTAAGTGCAATAGACTCAATGAATCAAGCATCACTAAATCAACTAAGATCATGATGGGCGACGGGTAGGTAGGTTATGGCTTGCGTTACTGATTTCTTTGCTTTAGAGTATTATAAACATGACAATGAGATAAAAATTTGTACACTTATCAGTAGATCAATAGATACAACGGGACAGAGGGAATGGTTGGTGGGCTTGATTTTAGGGATTAATATTCTTAGGGTACGTCAATATAAACGTAAATATGTGTAAGGTGATAGAAACAGAGGATACAAGCACTAAGAACATTTGCTTGTAGTGGTTATTTACTTTATTTATTTTTTTTATTATTTACTTAAATACTCCTTTTTTCATTGTTGGGATAGTTGTTCGGTGCTAATAAAAGAACATTTATATGCGCAAATGTCTTAATGAAGAAGTCCCAATCAGACATTGGCGCTATACTTAGTGCCGTAATCAGGAGTTTCCAAACAGTGTTTGTATAGAGTGTGTTATTACGCTGGATAATTTAAGCCAGGCACTAGTTATTAACTCAGGCACCGAGGCAGTGGCTCCAGCAAACCGGTTTGCATGGAAGTTCAATTTCCCACGAGATATCACATAACAATTGGTATATTCTAGAAATTCGTCAAGACCTCTCACCTAACTTCCTTACGACTCCTCCCGCTCCCAACCTGCCCTCAGCCACCTTGATTACTTGTAATGAGAGCATTGGGTCCGGCGGTCCCCCGCACGGGGGACCTGCGTTGTGATCTCGTATAGGCGCTATGTGGGAGGAGTTAGGCGTCATATCATCTAAAACACCAATCCTCGACACATGTGTAGTTCGGACTACAGTAATTCGTGAACTTATATAGATATAATAGCCCTCGGCAGCCAACGCATCGGTTGTCGGTGCAGAGCTGCTGACGGAACACTGAGTGGGCAGGCCCATGGTGCAGTGGACTTCGCGCAGAGGATCGATATCTGGTATGACCGCTAGGCGCCTAGAAGGTATATATACATAACTCGGCCCGAAGTTGTCATTCCTACTTCGGGGATATTCTTCGGATATATAATAATATATCAAATAATGGGCAATGTGTTTTGTTGTTTGACGCCTTCAGACGCTTCTGAGGCTTCCGCACGCTTGCAGTATCGTCCGTCTGCGCGACCGATATAGAACGTCTTGACAGAGGCACACCACTCTTAACATACTTATTTTAGGGCTTATAATCGGTGGCTCAGATCCCGCAAAAAAGAGCGTAAACCAAATATCGGTTTAAAATCCACTCCTCGGTGGTGTGACCCCCTTTAGAGGTGACCTATTACAGGTGTCCACCTAACTCGCCTTGATGATCATATAATTATCATAGCTTATATTCAAGTTTCAGGTACTATATTCTCTTATTGCTGTTCTCATAAATATAAGATCGGAGCATCGCCAACGAAGTGGACCATCTTTACTTATTATTCTATCTAAGAGCCTATATACTATTATAAGTAGTATGAGGTATAGGAGCTGGGACTAGGATATAGATTACAATTTATTATATGTATCTTATATATATATATGATACTATATAAATATTATATATATAATATATAAATAAAATAAATATAATAAATATATATTATATAGGAGAGAATTTAATGAGAGACGTTCATATCCACTCGCCTAGATATGAAACAGCTCATCTATCATATACTGGGATATGATGGAAATAGGACCCATTTACTCTATAATAAGATATTGCTAGATAATCTTTTCGTTACGGTGAGATACAACCAAAAGCTCAGCTGTTATGAAACTTAATAATGGGAGCATGCTCCACGTGGTAAATGACGTACGAAAGACGCGAGATATGGAGTGTAGGAAATGTGGGTAAACGAGAAACCAAAATTTTGTATCTTCGCAATGAGTCAAGCGTATCCCTATGGCAGGTAGTTTACCAAACCATACAAGTTACATCTACACCACACATTGGGTCGTAATATTGTTTCCACTTACACTTACTACTGTACGACTTAATATTGGCCCACTTACTTACTTATATAATATATATATATAATAATTATATCTTATAATAATATATATTATTATTGATAATTATAAATATATAATATATATATATATATATATATAAGGCATATAAATAATATATATAATATCAATATAATCACAGAGTAATCCAAGAAAGAAAATCAGTCTCCACTTCCCATCATATGTGGTAATTAAGATATGGAATAAATAGGAGCCTATTTACTCTATAACACGTACAGCGTAGATACTTTTGTGTATCGATTAGAGAGATGTAAGCAGCTAAACTAAATTAGTCCTGTTTTTGGGTAAGGCCCGTTTAAAATTAGTTTCAAGGGGCCCAAGGTGCATCGGTAAAGCTGGCGTATCTGAAAGCGCTGAGGAGGATTATGCAAATGTGGGAATGGTGGGTAATCGAGAAACCAAAAAGTTATTGTATCTTCGCAATGCAAGTTTCAAGCGTAACCTATGGCAGTTGTGTACCAACATACAAGTGTGACATCTCCACCACATATTGCTTATTATTGTTGTTTGTAGATATTCGTGTATATAATATTACATTATGTTTTCGAGCCCACACGTATCGCATAAACAGGAGTATCCTGTGTATAAATTCGTGTACGTGCTTCTCTTCTCCACTCTTTTCGAGAAGCTCTCTCGTTATAGATCAATATTATTCATTCTATCCCTCCTGTATATACTCCCGTTTATGGATCTTGTAAGCACTCAATCTATCACACGGCATTGTCTACCTACTGCTAGTTTTTGTAGTTTAGCCAATGCTTCGACACACCATATTTAGTATATGGGTCGTAGTTATAGAACACGTATATCCTTTATTGTTTAGAGTTTGTTTCGGAAGTTACTCTTTTTCGTTTTTACATTAATGTTTAATTAAACATTTTCTAATAGGAAAATTCATGTCTGTTAATAATATTTCCTGTCCCGAAACAAACTCCAAGGTATTAAAACTGATCAACCTGCTTCAATTCTTGATGTTATCTGTACTCTTTTTGATTTCTTCTTACCTTATCAACATCACCTCAGTCTTCTCTTCATTTATCCTCATTCCTTTCTCCTCAACTCCTCATCCCACACTCAATATAAATCTCTGCAGAGCCTCTCTTGATCCGCCCCTTAGACGCAATAGTACAATCTGCGTAATCAAAGACAGTATCCTACCACATAGTCTTTTTACTATTGGTATACTTTTTTTTAGCATGAACAGGATAACAAAAAACCGGAGGGATAGAACACTACTAACTGTTGTCATCTGTGTGAAATCTCAACTCAATGTCTTTTTCGTCCATATGGGTCCTTCACTTGTTGATAAACTATTCGTATAAGTGCTCTTTAATTTGGCTCTTACTAGTTGTTTTCCGGGTATTCCATACTTCTCGTTAAGTATATTCAACAGGAACCTCTCCGGTAAAAATGATCAAAATGCTTCTCCAAGGTCTACAAATGAAATAATTTTTTCTGTTATTCCCAACCCTTTTCACATAACATCTTTCAAAGCGAATATCAAATCAATAGTTGATCTTATTGGCACTAAAGCCATGTGCCTACTCGTCATTTTATCTTCTAACCTCTTCTCTCAATCAATCTTTTTCTAATATTCGTTCATAAATCTTTGCTATATGTAGTGTCAATAAGCAAAGGATTATGCAATTCTCTGTAATTTCTACAGTCTGACTTTTCCCTTCTTTAAAATATATTATGGCAATGTGTCAAAATGATATGTTCCAATCCTGAGTTTCCTCTATTCTCGGCGATACTTATTTCATATGCTAATTCTTTCATCCATACAGTTCCTTCCTCGCTCTTCCTATATTCATTCCAAGATTTACCGCCCGGGTGCTATAATCTTTCCACCCAATCGGTGCATTTTTTGCTCGTAGTTTCCATCTCTTCCACAAGGCATAATGCCATTTCTTCGTCTGTGATCGCCACTCTCCATCCACCACGTCCCCATGGTTACCACTTCATAGCTATCCCTCCTCCCCATTATTTTGGTATAATTCAGCAATACAACCAAAATATTCTTTCGCTCATCTTTCTTGCTCCCTAATTCTTTCTTTGGGTCCGTTAACAGTTCCTTCTCTATTCTTTATTGCAATATTGTGTGGGAGTGCTTGTTCCTAAAAGAAAGTAAGTTTCATTATTATTATTTATTATTATTATTAATATTATTATTATTATTATTATTATTATTTTATTTTTATTATTATTTTTATTATCATCATTATTATCGTTGTTATAATTATTATAATTATAATTTATTATTTTTAATTATTATTATTATTATTATTATTATTTATTGATAGTAATAGTAGTAGTAGTTGCGGTAGTAGTAGTATTGATACTAAAACGTTTGTATTTACTTAAATACGACAAAAAATGAAGAAATTCGGGAAACTGGAATTTAAGGGAAAACAATGAATGCAGCTCTCTTCCAAGGCCATATTAACTGCTTTATATGACACATTATTTAAGAGTATGGCCGTGAGGGATTTGGGTTAAGATTTCATTTTTTTGCAGAATAATATTCATGTTGTTCTCCATTATCTCTGGGTGTTAGGTTATCCTCCTGTTGACTGCTCGTAGTTGATATTAACTGAATTTCAGAGCCCGTTAAAATTGAAATGGAAGAATGATGGTTTATAGATCGATCTGAAAAATGCACATTAGAAGTTAATCAAGTAAAGGAATAAAAAATGGTTCACCACTTATTTATATATCTATATATATATATATATTGCAAAAATTAAAAGAAAAATGCTTTCATTCATAAATTGTGGTAAATAACATTTACCTCCCTCCGACTGACCAAAACATAAAAATAGAGGAAGCTTAAAAAATGGCTTGGAGGAAGAAAATCTGCATATGAAATCAAATTTGAAGGTGTGGCAATAGACAGGGCTTGTAAAGAGAAAAGGCTATAGAAAACCAATAATACAGTAAAATAAGAAACAAAGAAGATAGAAGATACTGTAAACAAGAAAAATACATTAATACAGAACAAAATAAGAAACTAAAGCCACAAATACTAACTTTACCTAAGCTATAGAAAATAAAAGGTAAAAGTGCAGAGTTGAACTTCAAGCAACACATGGAAGATATTTAAGAAGACATAGAATGATCTACTGACTCTTGCAAAAAGCATAAAAGGATTCACAAAGAAGAAAACTAAATGAGAACATCCAAAGCATTTGAAAAGAATAAAAATTCTTCTAGCAACTTGTACAAATAATTATTAAGCAGCCCTACAAATGAGCCAACCAAAACCTCCTTTCTGAATCCTATTCATCTCAGTATCTGAATGTCACTTTGAGTTAAAGTTGTTATAATAAGTTGGTGTAAATTGTTGTTGATTAATCATAACAAACATAAAGTTTTATAATAATTAATACATAAAAATAATATGTAAATATAAATAAAAAACAAAACATTATAAAAGTATTTTAATTTTATGTTAGCTTTAATATTATGTAATGTATGTATTATGTATGTATGTATGTATGTAGTATGTATGTATGTATGTTATGTATGTATGTTTTATGTATGTATGTATTATAGTATGTATGTAATGTTATTATAGTTTGTTTTGTGTATTCTTCTGTTTTTATAGAATCCGTTCATAATGTTCAAAATAAAGGAATGTCATGAATGGAGTTTAACTTCCTGTCGGTGAAAAGGATCAAAAAACAATATAAATATTATATATATATAATATATATATAATATATATTATATATAGGTATATAATAATATATTATATATATATATATATATTATATATATATAATATATATATAATTTATATGGTTCTATTTTTATATATTACTTTCTGTTGGAGCATTGCGTCGCTTCTTTGCTTCTTACCCTTGGTATGAATATAGGATCATAGGATTTCAATGTAGGACAACAATGAGTGGTTAGGTTCTCTCAACTGGGAAATAGGAAAGCAGTGGACGACCAGAGCTTAACAGCATTCTCAAACAGATTCCCTGGGAACAGCTGAATTAAGGAACTAACACATTCCAGATCGTCTAGACAATTGCCATGACCTCAGTCCGGGACCTATGCTTCAACACTAAATTCTCCCTTCTTGCTACAAAACTCATTCTCCCGTCCTATCCAGTAAACTCTGACCCACAATCTTGTAGCTCTTAATTGTAAAATAAACACTTTCTCCTCCAGCAGCCTCAACCAATGGCCAATAACGTACTTTCTCTTCGTTGAGTATTGCGGTTGTCTTCATTTATATCTACCTTGTTAGAAATATTAATTTTGAACTCAGGTACTAGTAGACAATACTATGGGGAATACGGAAAACTCTCCCTCATTCTACTTTGATGAGCAACTTGCTGGAATTTTCAGTTCAACTCCGGAATCGTTGGAAGGGATATTATTCATCAGCTTAAGATGCTTTCTACTGAAAGGAAGTGCCGCTGACGCTTGTGCACTGGATTTCCTAGCTTCGATGAAAAAAGTTCTATGGGGCCCTTGCCAAAAACACATCTTATAATAAATCTTCTTTTGCAATCTCTCCATTACTGCCATATTGGCTCTGATGGGAACTTGGTATAGCTAATACTCTTCTGAAAAGGTTTTGAACCTCTTGGCCTCTTTTTTTTCAATCTATTGCTCACGGCACTGGAGAGGGATTTACTGGGGCAACCCCAATCCTACCCAAACCTCCTATCGTGTACCATGGTCTACCGTGAAATTTCACATGAACGGTTGCAATGGACTCCGAGATATGAATGTTTAGCAAAAGGCTAGTGGGATGGCCCGGGACGGCATTTCACTCGCGTGTTTTGAGGGAATTAGGTACTATCCGAAGTCTTGGAAGAGCTTGCTCAGTTCAAAGAGTCTAGATTCTGCTCTACGCTCTGTTATGACCTATGTACATTCTAAAACTTGACATTTGCTGTAAGTGGGTGCGTAGTGAAGATGCACGGTAGCCCGATATCAAAAGGATAAAGCTAGTCTGCAACTGAATCTCATTATGCTATCCATATCGGTCCAATAGCTTCTCACTTGTTTTTCTTATTTTAATTTTGTGAACACTTCTTCAGGAACTTCTCATTCATCCTGAATTGTGTGATATAATATTACTTATGCATTCATTTTTTTAGATCACAAGTTAGGTTTTTCGAACGTTGAAGGTCAACTGGTGCACATTGCTTTCCTTACCTATCTCCAACTTCGACATTATATGACTTTCTGTCCCTTAGAGACATGGGAAACATCTTTTGTATGGGCGCTTATGAATATACCATGTCGAGATTAGCCTTTAACCGGATACGCGATAACTGCCGGTGCTTCTTGGGTCTCTCTCAGAAAGCTTTCTTTGTCTTTTTAAATTTCCTCTCCTGGGTTTGCTCCCACACTTTTTTATGGGTTTTCTACATATTTTGGTATTTATATCATTCAGATCCGATATCGAATCCTTTATTCAGAGCGCGTGTCTCTTTTCTGATGGAGCACAGACCTCTCTCTTCCTTCACCCGTAACTGTGGGTGTTCACAAGGTTCTCTATACTTTATCTCCAACTTTATTCTTACTTTTCTTAACGATCTTCTCAGCTGCAAGTCTAACTTTATTCATTCCAATGGCTCAACTCTCCCATTCTCTACTTACATTTCAAACTGCTTCTCTTTCGCTTCTAGAGTTCCTTATCTTATTCAGCTTTCAGATTAATTCTTGAGTCTGATCGATCTTAGATAAATTATTTATAAGCAGCTCGTGAAATGGAGTAACCTAGACCATCCTAGATAGAATACAACCAACTCCTTTCCAAAACAACAACTTCCTTGCTACATCCGTACCTCACAAAAACATCCTCTCCGACAATTTTCTGTCTACCTTTCTGCGACCTCTCCTGTCTCACCTGTGGTACAGATAAACTCATTCTTGGGACTTAGAAGACTCAATTATAAGCAATAATCTTAAATTCTCGGAACGCCTCACTATGATACGTGCGGTTTTTAGAGTTAAGGTAAATTTTACTACTAAAGAAGCCCTTGGAAGTCATTCTTTCAAGGTATGCGCAGGAGTATATGCTTTTATTTCACTATTGAAGGATCCGAACTCGCGGTAATCACTACCAATTTAATATAAAGGGTACTTTTCTCACTAACAAAGAATAAGCTCTGAGAGGATCACTCTGAAGATTACTGGAGGGGTTGGTACCTTGGTTTTCACCTTTCTAATTTTAATACGGGGGTTAGTTAAGAATTAAAGATTGGCTGGTTCCCTGATTTAACTCCCTTGACCCTTTAATTGTGAAAACGTGATGGTTGGTGATCTCTCTCAATCCTTGTCTATCTATATATAGAGCTTATATGTGTCTTAAATTAAAGAACAAGAAATCTCTTATAGAAGTAAAACTATAGCAAACACATTACACCCTTTCACTGATGATAGGAAGATGGCGGTGGAGTATTATAGATTTGCCTTTTTATCGGCATGTGACAATTGAAGTGAGAACATCTTATTTCTGGAATGCTAAAATCATAAAAGAACCCTCAGGTTAGATAGATTCCAACTAATAAGGTAGATGTTAGCAAGAGGAACGACAGTAATGCCATTTACTGGAATTTTATCTCAAATGATCCAAGCGTTCCCAAACGCCGACCCTTCTTCAACTTTACTCTTTATTTCTAAATATACTAGACTAAAATCTAAATCAATTAACTGAATCATCATTTTTTCATTTCTCCACCAGGTTGTAATTCAGTCCTATAGCCTTCAGAGAAAGTTTTTATCTGAAAGTTTTTGAATTCATAAAAGACTAATTTCTTAAACATATCATCTGAAGGAAAGTAGAAAATCAATCTTTTTTGGTCGCTTTGTTCCTTTTGATTGAATTATTTAGAATATTTAGGCTATGTCTTTAGTTTTTTATGCTGTATTTAATTTTTATTAAGTTTCGTTAAGATTATATATTTCATGTTCAAATCGTGTGTGTATGCATCTACTGAAGAGAGACTAAAGTTAGTGAGCCTCAAAGTAAACCTCTTAATTTAAAAAAAAAAAAATAAATAATTCCCCCTGTTTTTCTTGGTGGGTGTTTAAAATTGCTATTGTTCTTACAGTCGCATAGAGTTTGAGTTGAGGAAATACACTATTTATTTAATATTATGTTATAGAAAATATATAGATTTATTATATTTAACCTTATATATTAAATTATTATTATATAATATCCCTATATTATATATATATAATATATATATGTAGTATATATAAAATTATATTCCATATTATTATTATTATATAACCTTATATAATATTATATATTTAATTATTAATATTTATTATATATTATATAATTATATATATATAAATTATTATCTATAAAAATTTAATAATATATATAAATGCCTTCAATATTTAATACATTTAACAGTGAATATTTAGGAAAAAAAATTGAATATCTATAATTCCTGAATTCAGAAAACTTATACAGAAGTTAGAAGCATAGCAGGTTCCCATTCCCTCCATCGATAAGTATCCCAGCCACAAACTGATACACAGAAGCTTGCAATCGTGTTAAATCTGATCTACATCCAACAAGTTAGCGTTGAATAACGGGACTTTTTTTCTGCCTCTTACTAATATAAATCAGACTAAGAGGGAAAAAATGGGAAGGGAAGGACCCTGGCAAGATGCTATTTCATTTTAAGAACCACTATTCAGTCATTATGGAGTAGATTGACCTAGTGTAAGTTCATGTAGCAGTTTATATATATATATATATAATATTATAATATATATATTATATATAATTATATTATTATTATATATAAATATTATATATATATTATATATATATATTTTATATATATATTATATATATATATATATTATATATATACATATATATATATATATATATATTAATATTATATATATTATATTAATTATTATATTTTATTATATATATATTAAAGCCCATCTCCTCGCATCTGGCTTCTCATTATGGTATTTCTGTCTGGGCGACAATAAAGATTTTCAAGTACTCTTCCAAACACAATCTCTACATACAGGTTCCAGACCATAGTCGCTCCGAGTTCGATTCTACGCGGCTCTTAAAAATGTTGAAACGTGAGTTGTAGGGTCAATCTTTTGGTAA
>JABUQX010128574.1:0-18861 GCA_015478945.1 Trachelipus rathkii
CCTTTTTATTGATATATTTCTATTACTTCATTCTTTGTCAAAGAAGTTGAAGATGGACATTTAATGCCTGTCTAAACTTCTTGGACAACATTTCTGCAAAAGATTCTCTCCAAACCCAAAAACAACGAACCGTTATGTTACTAACTCTAATATATTATTTATATTACCTGATCTTAACAAATTTATATAAAAATTATGTCAATATGATAGAAATATTATTATTAAGTTTTAAGATATATTCGATATTAATTTATATATATAATATATAACTATTTTATATATTGACACAATTTAACTCCTTTTCTTTCATTGATTAATTAATTATGCTTCTTACTTAATTTTTATTGTTTTTAAATAATTTAATTATAGCTCAATTTCGTTTGCTTCTCCTCAGGACTTGTGGTATTTGATCTTTTCTCGCGATCTTTGGGTGGACGTTGTATTGTTAGGACACTGAGGCCTATATATTGAAGAGTTCGCTGTGCGACGCCCTTATTTATGGCGCTGTTGTGGTGTTCCCTTAGATTTATAAGGCGCGTTGGGTGTTTCTTACAGTACATCTGACGTCAGGCGCGCCCCGGGTGCGATTTTGGCCTCTCCTCTCGTTATGGTCTACCCCACCTAGAGACCGCCACTGCGCATTCCCTACGGGTGGTATTAATTTTGTAAATTGTACCTTAATCTACTGTCCTCCTACTCGCGTTCGTCTGCTCAGGAGCAATTCTAATAATATATATTTTTGCTATTCTACATTGTTTTTAATTATTTAAACATTGATATGTTATTTACTTCTATATTCATATATTATAATATTGTTTATCATAATATCAGTTACTTCTACATTCTCATTATTTTTTATTTATAATACATTAATTTATTATTATAAATAATAAAAAATATAATTTTTATATCATCTAAATAGTTTATTACATCTATCTTAATTCCTATCAATTTTTTTATCACGTTTTACTTCTTTGATCATTTTTTTCTATAATGTTTTGTTTGAATGAGTTTATCATTAGATAGTATGTGCGATTGTAATCTCTGTCTTGTCGGGTATCGGTGTTTCTGTAAAGAGTTTTTTCGTTCTTTTTCTCTGAGTTATTACTTTTATTTTTTGCATTATATACTTCTTACTTCATTTGTGATTTTTCTTCTCTATCAGTTGATTTATATAATCTGATTTATATTATCAGAATTTTTACTTTCATGAATATTCATTGTAAGTCGTTTGATAGTTGCCTATACTATAATGATCTTGATCCATTTGTCATAGTAATCTCGTGTTCAACGCGATAGTAATATAGCGAAAAAAATATAATCTCTAAACTGATGTAGTGCAGCTAGTTAAAAAGAAAAGTAGGAATTATATATATTTTATTATAGTGTTTAACGTACTTTCTTTTTTTTTCTCAATTCTTTTTTATATCTCGGTATATAATAATTTGTTATATTAAAAGATAATAGCCAATAGTAGCTATTTTTTCAAGATTTAATCGCCATTATTTATATTTTTATTAAATGTTATTGTATATTTATTTACTTCTATTTTATATTTTATTTTATTTTATATATTTTTTATTTTTTGTTTGGTAAAAGTGTTGTTTAATGAGAGCGTATAAAAAGTATTTTTTGTTTAGTTATTAGGTCGTTAGCAAGGGGGAGTTGGGGCTGGTTCAGTGTCATCTTTTCCTATTCACTTCTCTATGGTATCTTTGTAATTTTATTTATCAATCTTATGTCCGTTTACCTCAATGTTTTTTGAAATTCTTGTAGCTCAGAGAATTGAATAGATGATACGATATTTTAGAATGTTTCATATCCTTTAGGATAGAAAAAGTGGTTTCTACTTCAATTAATAAAAAGTATTATATCAATATGTAACATTACGATATGAGTTACTTAAGAATATGCTAGGTTTTTATTTTAGAAAATAATATATTGTAGAAGGAGAATGTGACACTACTCCCTTCTTTTAGCATCAATATCTCCTTAGTGGCTTTGTTGAGTAGGTCTAATTAGATATATATATAGTAGTGAAATTTGCTCTGACTGGACGTCAGGTGTCATGGGCGTCTAACATAGTAGAAGGTAGAAAAGCACAAATCTGTGTCAAATAGCTCTCATTAGTAAAGTTGGCATGATAGATCTGACGAATCATATTATGGAATGCTCGCTTAAGATGGCTCAATATCTGTGAAGGAATAAATGATTATGGTGATGATTTTTTATGTTAAATAGTTAGATCTGTTTAGATAATCTATTCTTAGAATGAAGCTAGTTTTTATTCATTGTGGTTAATTGGTCGTGAGAGGGGGAATCCTCGGATGAGCCTCATTATTCATATATAGTGGAAATCAATTGCAATCCTCTTAGAGAATAGACAGTTGTAACCTAAATGAGTAAATGGGTGAACTATATAATCCTGAACAGAGATATATATTTATACAAGTAAAGACATTGCGTTAGCAAATGTAGGAAAAGAAGACCTTTGAGTGATTTGACAATATACTCTACTAATAGGATCTATTCTATCACAGAAGATCTCTAGACGGCACTATCGTTTCTATATTTTTTAAGGGTATGTAAGGTAATAAAAAAATTCTAAGAAAACATGTATTTTTTTCACTTCGTAAATCGATGTAGGGAATTTCATCAAAATGCGTTCCATAATAACAGATAATTCTAGGAGAATGAAACAAAACCAAAAGGGTGTGCTAGTTTGGGTATAATTGTTTTGTGGTAGTATTGATCTATTCGTGGTATTATTATTATTAGATTGAAAACTCTTTTAATTTTAAAAAAGAACAGAAAAGAACAGAAAACATCGTCCGTGAAGCTATTACTTTAACATCTAGCTGCAATATGTTGGATGTATAATGGTTGATTGAACGCACTATAGCTAGAGTATTTGCCTTCTTACAAGAATAAAAGACTCCTGATCTTGAATGAATTTATCTAAATTTTTTGGAAATTTGCGTTATTCTACTGGGAGTAGAGTATTGCAATTTGATGATGGTAAGGAAGTAAGGTGGGCTTCATGAGGTTGAAATTCATTGAGTATAGTTGTCTAGTGCCGGCGGCTCGCTCGTTGCTTAAATTTAACTTTTTGAGGGGGTTATGTGTTCCTATACTGCACCTTGTTAATATATATATTATCATAATTATACACTCCTTAGCGTCTGCAAATTAATATGTTTATTATTATTTAATTATGGACTCATATAACACTATATATAAATTTATATATATACTATATATATATATAATATACTATTAATACTATATCTATATAAATATACTATATACTAATATACCAATAATTTACTAATATAATTTACTATCTCTCTCATTTACTTTTTATTCTAATATGTAATTATAGAGAGACTATAGCTAGTATTATATATATAATATATATTAATATACTATACTATATAACTATTATCCTATATATATAATCTTTAATATATATAATTATAACAATTTATCGCTATAATACAATTTTAAAGGCATTCTAGTAACTAAAAACTACTTATATTTAGATAAAACATATTATATAATATATATTGATATATATTAATATACTTATTTACTATATATACTTATATATATATATCATTATAATATATATAAACCATCAACATCGATGTACCTTAGACAGTTGTGAATAGGATTCAAACATATCACATTATTATATTTCCTTGGGAGACAACAAAATATATAATGAGTCATCGTTTTCATATTATTTCGAGAACCATGATCGTTCCCCATTTATTCCCGTTCATTGTTGTTAATGCAAAAAAAAATTGTGCTCCAAAAAAGTCTCAAAAAAGAGAAATTGCCGCTGAACAACACCTCTAAAAAACACAGACAAAATCGTTTACAAAAAATTTGGAAGAGAAACGAAAAGATAAACAAAGAGCTTCGCATTTGGACGCATTCAAATGGAAAACTTAATCATTCTTATTCAATAGCTTACTCTCTCTCTCTCTCTATCTCTCGTCTCCTCTTCTCTCTCGCTCTCTCTCTTCTCTCCTCCGTTGTATATTTCTTTCTCTCGATCTTCATCAGATCCATCTCTCGCCATCTCTCTCTCTTCTCCTCTCTCCTCTCTCTCATCTCTTCTTCTCTCTCTCTCTGACCTTATTTCTCACATTATTTCTTTCTTTCTCTCCCCTTATCTTTTTCTTTTCCTTTTCGTTCTTTTGCCTCTCACACTTCTTCCCATTTCTCGCACTTTTCTCCGTCTCTCCCGGTCATCCCTCTTCTATTTTCACCTTTTGTTTTAACAGTTTCGGTCCCATCTACCACCACTCATTTTTATCTCTCCTTTATTTAAATATGTTGCTATTCTCTCCCTCATTTACCCTTTAATACTTTTTTATCTTTTTAGATTATTACAAAATTAATTTATTCGTGTTTTGGTTTTTTTTTTGTGTGTGTGTGCTGTGTGTGTGTGTGTGTGTGTGTGTGTGTGTGCGTTTGGGCGCGAGCGCGCTCGTGTGTGAGTGTGAGTGTGAGTGTGAGTAGGTTAGAGATAATTATATTACCTCTGATTTTCCTTTATTAAAATTATATGAAATTATTATTCAGTATCTCGTTATCCCTTTCTTATCTTGTAAGTCTCTCACAATCTCCCCTCCCCTTCTTCTATTCGTCACTTCATACCTATAAAAAGTTCCCCTTCTCCCACTTTTCCAAACCCATCGAATGGTTAAAATCTCTCACCCCCCACTATCTTTCTACCCTTATACCCACATACAACCATGGTTCACTCCTGGTGTTTCTTTTATTATCATATTAAAAACGCGAAGAAATGGAGATAAGAAGTTTTTTCTATCATTCCTTTAAGATTTCCCCATTGGTCTCTTCACTGACAATTGGGACGAGGACCCTCTTTTACCACCGGGTGGTACCCCCTTCACTGAGCAACTTCTTAACTAAAGCTTTGGTGTACAACACACAAAGGGAATATCTTCTTTGCATCAGAGAGGTAAACTGACGTCATATTGAGGTGATTTCTCACCTCGTGGGACGGGACATTTGAATTCACCTTACTTTATGCGTTTTTTTTTTTTATAAAATGATTTTTTCTTATTGGTTAATAATTCCCTGGTAGAAAGGTAGGAAAAGTTCAAAATAAAATCCTTTAATAAATCTCCACGAATCGAGACCGTCAAGATATATACTATTATATATATTATATTTATAGATATATATATTATATTATACTATTATATATATATATATATATTATATATACTATTACTTTTATTATATAGCTATTATATATATATATATATATATTTAATATAAAAATTAATAATATCATAAAAAATTAAAATTATATAGTAATATATGTTCACTCCATTATACTTTGTAAAAAATTTAATTTATGTTCGTAATTATGCTAAGATTTGTGCGCGAGCAAAATTTTAGCCTAAGTCGAAGTGAAATAATATATAAACCAGTCCTGTTAAGATACTCTCTTTAATTTCAGATTAAATTAAACATTAAAATATTAGAATAATTTACTGTTCCCACATAACCTTTACATTCAGTGCGCTGACACACATTCCAAAACATCTTCTCGGCAAAGACGAAGGGTGAAATTTCAAAATGTCAGGCACGAACCAGGAACTAGATACTGGCATCCTAACATCATTGCTTTGGAGTATATGGGGACATTCTGGGCCTTTGGTTAATTGGAAAAACCTGGTCCCCCAACCCTGGACGATTTATATCTGGGTTTTATCCTGAAACCTGACCCAATACTCCGGACGAGGTCGGTTTATTATCCGGTTTTAAACTGATACTGGCCCAACCCGGCGATTTATATAGGGCGTTTTAACTGATATCTGGCCCCAAACCCGGAGGATTTATATTCGGGTGTTTGCTCTGAAACCCTGTCGCCCCAACCCGGAAGGTATTTAGATTTAATTAAAAAAAACTGTGCAGAAACTCCTCTATTTTCATCTTAAAACTGAAACCTGGCCCCAACCCGGAGGGATTTTGATCTAGTTAACTGGAAAACCTGTCCCGAACCCGTTAGGGATTTTATTTAATTGAAACTTGGCCCCCAAACCCGGAGCGGATTTAATTTAACTTAAAGCCTGGCCCCAACCCCGGACAGGATTTTATATCGGGTTTTAACGGCAACGTTGGCAATTCAACCTGAGGATTTTATAGACAACTCAGGGCTCCTGCTCAATTACTGCGATAGTGGACCTAAACCGAAATTACCTTGGACCGCGTTTTCACCTCGGATTGGGAGGAGTAATTACTCTGGGAGTGGTACCTCCCCACCTTCTACCTGGATATTGGGAGGGTACCTTGAGTGTACTCCCCATCCTTCACCCTGGATTGGCGAGGGTACTTGAGCTCCTGTAACTCCCAACCTTGCACCATGGATTGGGAGGGTACCCTGGTGGTACTCCCCCACCTTCACGGAAACTAAAGGGAAAGTTATAGAATGAGGTTGGTATAGACGATTAAAGTTCCCTTAAATTTTTTTTAACTGTAAATCAAGTGACCCAGTTGAGGGGGTGTAATGATTACATTGATCCACCTTTTTAAATTATAATAAACGCTCCATGTGGTTGTTAATATTTAAATCGATCTGGTTTATCTGTCAGAAGTCTTTGCCCGGCTATTTCAGTTGACCGATACTCGATTCGTCAGCAGATATTATTATTTAATTTTTTCTAATTTATTTATTGCTTTAGATTTTTTTGAATATTTAATGTATATATATATTTGTGTTTTTTATTTAAATTCTATTCTATTTTGGGGGTTTTAATATATATTACTCAATTTACTTTTACTATTGATTTTTTGTGGGAGTGTAGTGGCTAGCCGGTAGGATCTTATTTCTGTGAGATACATCGATTGATTATACTATACTATTAATTTTGATATGCACTGCACAATATAGACTAAAACCCCGTTGCCCTTATTCCCTTGGACCTAGTTTGGAGATGTAAGAACCTTATAGACCTCCCGCGTGTATGTGGCTCAACAAACCACAGACCCTGTTCAGTTGGTGCGGTAACATAATTCTCGCCTACGAGAGTATCTCAACAGAAGACTGACTTTTTAATTACTTTTAACTTTTATATTATTGACATATCTCTATTTTTGCTTCGCATTATATTTTATAATGCAAAATATGGATGATGTAAATTACCATCCTCTTATAGAGGGTGGCTGCTCTTTAAAGGGAAAGCCACCACATTGAAGTACATCCTACTATCTTATCTATATATAAGTATATATATATATATTTATTATATATATATATATATTATATATAAGATATAGCTAAGATTTATGTTATATTATATATATTATTATATTTTATACATATTATATATATTATATATTATATATATATTATATATATAAGTACCATTAACAAATACATTACTATATTTATATATATTATATATATATATATATATAAACGCAAATAGTAATACTTTCATCCTGACGACAGAAGAATAGGCAGACAATAAAATATACAAACAGACAGGCATTAAATTGTAGGGACAGACATTATCATGAACCAATTGACAGCAAGACATTGAAATTTTTTATTAAAATTGCAGCGTCAATTTTTTAATTTTTAATCTCATTTTTTTTAAAAATATTCCAATTTTTCTTTTTTTTTCTTCTTTTTTTTTTTGGGGGGGGGAGGGAAGGTCAGGTCATTACATATTATTTGTTTCTCCATGTACTATAAAATTTAAGGAAACCCTTACATTCAGATATCCTACAGCAGATCCCTTTTATAGAGAAGATGAAGAAGATCTCTCAATTGGAAAGATTTTGAAACCACATTGTGAGTGTTACCATGTAGAGGCAAGGCATTGGATGCTATCTTTTCTATCAAAAACGATGCAAATGTAGGTATAGTGAAGTGAGGCTTTGATGCTAAATAATTTAGAGACCACTTCATGAATGAAAGTAAATAATAGCGAGAATTCGGAGGCTATATTTTCAGACACGTTGAAAATGTAGGTTCACAAGAGAAACACTTAAGCTTTACATAATCTATCAATTAAAGTCATGAATGAAAACAAATAAAGGTGAAAGCTTGGAGGAGCTATGTCCTCAGGCACGTTGCAAATCTAGGCATAGACGAGTAACACTTGAACGCTACAAAATCTAGGAACTAAGTCACCCTTTCCAGTTCGTTTCTATCGTCCTTACATTTCTAATTAAAAGTTTTTTTTTATCATCAAATTTTTCAGCTCAAAGAATCTATAAACATTTCATTTTTATTTTAGAATTACTTTAAATAAAAATATTATTAATAATTTAAATACTGGTAACAATGCAACATCAAACTTGAATAGCATATACGGTAATGTTATGGACCCGAAAAGCGAAGGTTTCTGGTCAGATTCCTAAAAAGAAATCCCCTAGAGAAGCCCCCGTTCCCTCGATTATGATATAAATATTTAATCAACCATTTAAATTTTACCCGCTACGTCACCGATCATCTGATACTTTTATCCCGAATTTGGTTTAAAAATAAAAACGTTCCCCTGTTATGGCATATATATATATATATATATATATATATATATATATATATATATATATATATATATATATATATATATATATATATATATATATATATATATATATATATATATATATATGCCTGCTGCATATATATATATATACTAACTATATATGCTATATATAAATATATATATATATATATATATGCTGACATGCGTAGATAGATTCAAGGAAGGGTAGGTATATAATATATTATACATAATATATCACATATATATAAGCTTATCTTATCATATATATATATATATATATATATATATATAAATATATATATATATATATATATACTCTATATATATATATATATATATATATATATATATATATATGCTATATATATATATATATATATATATACTCTACTATATAATATATATATATATATATAGTCGATGAGTGTAGTTATCTTGTTAGATAGTTGTTAATGTTTTTTTCATAGTCCTTCGTAATGACTCCGTTTAAGTTGAAAGACCTAAACAGATTGCTACTTTTTTAGTCGCATTCGCTGTTGGAGTTAACTCTTTCACCTTATAGAAACTCTGTTTTACGCCTCCGGCTACTCGATTCTGAGCACCAATAATGAATAAAAAATTATAGAACCTTTCTTTAGTTATCTTTATAGGGAGAATGGTTTTAAAAAACAACTTATTAATGGGTTTTTATTTTTTATTAAAAAGTACATCATAATGTATAAAAAAACTTGTTTCAATGCATAATTGTAGAACAGTGTTTTAAGTGAAAAAATTTTTATATATATATATATATATATATATATATATATATATATATATATATATATATATATATATATATATATATATATATATATAAATCTCTTTTTATACCTCTAAATATATATATTGTATCCCCTGAGATCTGTGGAATAGTCCACGAATCGAAAATTAATAAAATAATGCGCGGGAAGGTCAAATTAGGCTCGTAAATTCAGCTATATATTAAATGAACAAAAAGATCGAAGATTTTTACATAATAGGGCAAAAAATATTAAAAAACCACAATATATCATAGTAACACATTATATAATAACATATTGCATTGCGAATTATACATAATACAGATCGCAAGAGTATTTTTGTTTTAAAATAAAATCGATATATTACAGCCTATAAATGTTATGCCATTACTTAAAATTTCTCTGTTCTATATTAAAGAAAACGTATTATATGTTTGAATTTAACACTTTTAAAACTTAATTATTCTGTACAATTTTAACTTGACTATGTTGGATACTACATACTGATTCGCTCCCAAAAATTTGAGTGCATTAAACACTAAATTAAACAAAACAATGCACTTTTGTTCGTGTTGCTACGTAGATGACGTGGTCTTCATTGAAATCTAATCAACAAAATGAAGATAAAAATTATCTCCCTTTTCGAAAAAAAAATTATCAAATTTATTTCAATGTAACACCAATAAACTACTTTTTAATTTCAATTAATTTAAAGACAGTAACACATACACTTCCTACTCTCCTTCTTTACGGTGTGGTAAATCCATCACTGTTCTCAGTGTAGCAGAGCCATATGTGTGGGATCTATCCAAAAATACACCTGAAACGCATAAGTAAGTATATAGAAGTGAGACAATAAACACTGTGAATGTAACCATATTAGGGTGAAACTTCGTATGCTATATTTTCTATCAATGATGATGCAAATGTAGGCAAAACGAGGGAAACTCGAACGTGACATAATCTAGTAATCACAACGTTAGTGTAGCCAAATAAAAGTAGGATCTTGGATGTTATATTTTACAGCAAAACATAATGCAAAACTGGAAATAAAAACGTGAGGTTTGAAAGCTACATAATCTAAATTATACTCTCCAATCTCCTTTTTTACATCTTTTAATTATAATGAAATTTAAAATCAAAGAAATACCAAACATTGTTATCTTATTATCGCCTTATATAAAATATTATTCCTATTTAAAATACAAACAAGACTAAAGCATCAAACTTAATTAAATAGCGTATATGGTAATGTTTCTGGCACGTATTGCCAAGGTCTCTGATTCGATCTACTACTACTTTTTTGAAGTGCCTATTGATTATATAGGGGAAGTAAAGTGACTAAGAAGTTGAATGCTCTGAGTATTGTCTAGTGGAAAAGCTGATCCCTGCTAACACATATTCGGTCCTAGGATTTGTTAAATATATATAACCTTGTATATATATATATATATATACTCATATATATATATATATATATATATACTCTTATATATATGTATATATACATATATATATATATATATATATATATATATATAAATGTATAACATATATATATATATATATATATATATATAACATATATAGCAACAACATATATATATATATATATATAACTTATATATATATCTTCTTATATGCTGTAATATATATATATATATATATATATATATATATTAAAACATATATATACATATATAACGATAAATATATATATATATATATATATATATATATATATATATATATATATATATATATAAATATAATAAAATAATAATATGTATATACATTTGTTTATATATTTTATAATATATATATATATATATATATATATATATATATATATACATTTAAATATATATATACATATATATATATTATATATATATAAGATATATATATATATATATATATATATATATATATATATATATATATATATATATATATATATACCATATATATGTATATATCTAGATATAAATATTTATGTGTATATATATGTATCTCCTGCCCTCATATATATATATATATATATATATATATATATATATATAACATATATATATATATATACTATCTTATATAATATATATATATATATCCACCCGCAGTCTGGTTACCTTGCAGTTGGTGGGTGGGCTCTCTGGGATACTGTTGGGCGGGATATACTGCCCTTCAGTGTCCTAGAGCGAAAAACAAAATTTTTTTTTTATAATTAGAGTTATATAGATCCATGAATTATTTGTATAAGCACTCCCCCTTTCCCATCCACAGCCCCATGGGCTATCCGGTGCCTCTTCCCCGCACGGGTTTTCAGTTCACGTACAGTAAAAAAACCGGTCTTTTAAGCTCACCTCTGACCGGGCCGCCAATTGTAAGGAACCCGAACCTTTGCTAACCACTCATGGAGGCTGTTCTGCACTTTGTGTGTATAATCTCAGGCTTTGCGTGGCTATAGGTGCCGTGTGGTACGCAGGTGGGTCACCGACGTAGGATTCTGGGAGGATCTTCCCAGAGGCCACATCCGGCCCACCCCTACGGTTTGGGGTCCCGGGTGGTTGTGAGGGTCTCTGGACTATGACCTGCTGTGGAGAGAAGGATTACCCTTCCTTATTAAATATACGCCTTTCCAGCCCATCCTGTTATTTACGTTTATATCTCATTTGCTTTATTGTTATGCTGTTCATCCATGGAGACGAAGTTTGTGGTAAAATTTTTTATGGAAAAGCCTTTAAATGAAATAACGTGTTTAAACCAAGGTGAGTCAAGCAACATCAACAACAATTACCATCTGTCAGGTACCCAGCCTGACCCTACCGAGGTCCCTACTACTTCTAGACCTGGTATCTATGCTTTACTTCCTTCTCCTACACCTGAGGGTTCTTTGCAAAATTTCACCGATTCGTCGACCAGCAAACCCCGAACACTCCAGGTGCCCCAATGGTTCGGGCAATCCCGCAAAGGTGCCCCCCGTAACAGTCGTACTAATTCGTTTGCTCCATACGCTGCTACCCCTCCAGGAATGTCAGCAGACATGTCATTCCCGATGTATTACATACTGCGATCCACTACCTTCAAAGCTCTTACTGAGCACAGAACCATTTTTCTCAGTAATGAACTTGAAAAAGTCCTAGGTGTTGAAGACCCTCCAGTCACGTTGATGAGGAACGGGTCCATTCTCGTGCAAGCTGCTAACCGAAATCAAAGTTTCATTCTGTCATCCTTAACGTCTTTCGCAAATATTCCTCTTATTTCTACTCCTGATGAAATAAGAAACAAATCTAAAGGCACTATTTATTGTTATGAACAGAAAGATGAAGATTTAGCTGTCATTATGGAAAATCTCCAAGAAAAGATTTTCCGTTACAAGCGTTATAGATTTCCCCCTCGCCGGGAAACTCCTGACAAACCAAATCGTTTACTGCTAACTTTTAATACCCCTTATCCACCTACAAAGGTCAAAATAGGGTTCAAACCACAGTGTTCCGCACGTTTATCCCTCGGCCCAGACGTTGCTTCAAATGTCAACGGTTTGGTCATCCCCGAAAATGCTGAAGGGGACTGGATGACATATGCACAATCTGCGGAGAATTATTTCACACTCCATGAAAATACCCTAACTGTAGAAACTGTGGAGGACCCCACAGTGATTCTTCTTTCAAATAACCCATGCACCTGTTTGAGACAGGGAGGCTTTGGAGCTATCTTGCCATACCATCAAAATAATGAGCAGGAGAGAGAGATGGTATACGCAGCTCAAAATATCGAACGATTCAAAATCGATCATACGCCTCAATTACAGCTGCCTCCACGCCTCCGCGTGTTAATCCGACCAACACAACCCCATCCTAACAGAACTCCTCTCTTAAATTCCATTGAAACTCAGACATGTACTGCAACCTGTCTGCCTGTATTGCCCACAATACCAACTTCTCAAAGAGTACAAAAGCAGTCCTTGATTCAATCTCCCGTCCAAAAAGCTGTCAACAAGCTTATCCCGAGTACTAACTCTCAACAAACTAACAATAAAACTAAGCTGGCTCATCCAATACAAAATTCGGAAAAACATTTCCTGCCAAGACACACACTCTCCCCATACTCACCCAAATAGGTTCACGCAAACTTATGCAGAGAGGACGGTCTCTTTGTCCCTTAATTCGCCTCCCACTATTACTCAAATCTCAGAAGAGACCTCGCCATAAGTCTACTTCTGAGACAAAAGCAAAGGCTTCAAAAGATTGTACTCAATTAATTCCAGCTATTGAACAACCTACCAAGCAACCATCTAACAATCTACAAGATAGTTCTAGCTCTTCTGAATCTTCCTATAACTCTTCTCCCGAATTTCCTTTATCAGCACTCTCTAAAGGATTCTATACCCTAGAACAGGGGTTCCCAAAGTGGGTACCGCGGCACCCTGGGGTGCCGCCAGCGTGTGCCAGGGGTGCCGGCACATTTTTTCAATTTTCACAAATTTTGGAGTTTAGTACAATTCGTCTTCTGGTTGGGAACGAACAGGCACCCGAAGGGCAATGCGTTAACTGTCATAAAGTTGTTGCTAATGGCTGCTTAGTCCCATCCAAATTAAAAAGACATCTGGAATGCAATCATTCTGATTTAGTGCATAAAGGTGAAGAAATCTTCAAACGCCGCGCTTTATCTCTTCAAGCAGGTTCATCTATGATGGAGAGAATTTCTGAAAATGAAAATGAAAACGCAACTGAAGCTTCATTTATTGTCAGTTTACATATTGCAAAAACTGGAAAACCGCATACTATTGCCGAGACATTAATTAAACTTGCCTGGAGGATGTTGTTAGTTGCATTTTAAGTTCAGATATGTGGCCAAAAAAGATTGATACTGTGCAGCTATCAAATAACACTATAAACAAGCGAATTAACACAATTTCAGAGACAGTCGAGAACGAACTTATAAGAAGATTGAAAACTTGTGAATTTTTTAGTTTACAGCTTGATGAAAGTACCGATGTAGCGGGACTTCTGTTCCTCTTGTGTTTGTGAGGTACCCATTCGCAATGCAAATAGAAGAGGAACTTTTGATGAGCGAAGTGCTTGAGACTTAACCACTGGCGATGAAATTTTCAATGCTATCGACAAATTTGTACAGGAAAATGGTTTGGAGTGGAGCAAGTGTGGGGATATTTGCAGTGATGGAGCGGCCGCAATGGTTGGAAAAACGAAGGGAGTGGTGTCTAGGATGAAGCAAGTGGCAGAAATCGCCACCAGCAGCCACTGTGTCATACATCGGCATTCCCTGTCAACAAGAAAGATGCCACAAGATTTAAAAGTCGTACTGGATGATGCTGTGAAGATAATTAATCATGTTAAGAGCCGCCCGCTTCAAGCACGCCTTTTAAAACTTACCTCCGAAGATATGGGTATGGATCACTTCCACCTCTTGCTGCACACAGAAGTGCGGTGGCTTTCAAGGGGAAAGATTTTAGTAAACGATGCATTGGTGGTCACATTTACAGAGTAGTCTTTTATTCAAAATTAACTGATGTCGATTGGCTGCTTAAATTGGGATACCTTTCCGACATATTCGAAAAACTAAATGAAACTACTACATCTCTTCAAGGGAAGGGAGGAGCACAATTAGACAAAATAAAAGGCTTGTGCAAATTTTTTTTATTTTTTGAAGCGTGTATTAAGAGCAGAGACATCTCCAACTTTCCTCGGTTCCAAGAATTTGTCAAAACAAATGAGATCCATCTTCAGCCGAACTTCCTCGAAATTATTACTGCCCACTTGGAAGGTTTGGAAAAAACCATTGTTGAGTATTTTCCTGATATTGATTCTGAGGATGTCTACAGCTGGATGACAAACCCGTTTTCGTGTGACCCGAAACGTAAACCTACTGGAATGACAAATGAAGCTTTTCAAAATCTGCTGGACATCAGTGAAGACCGCACTTTAAAACTTAAATACCACGAAGGGGGCCAAGAAGAGTTCTGGATGTAAGTGTATGCAGAAAACAATTAGAAAGACTTGTGCGTTTTAATTCCACTTATCTATGTGAGTCTGCCTTCTCAACGTATGCTTACATAAAAAACAGATACAGGAGTAACTTTCAGCATCAAGTGATTTAAGGGTAAAATTGACAAAATTATCCATAATTTTAAAGAAAATAATGAAAAATGCATTAAAACAGTTTCATTCTTCACATTAAAGGTAAATGAGCATCAAATTTGCATTGTTTTCTTGTTTTCCTAAGACCTAAGACTAAGTTGTCAAACCAATGTAAGAGTAGGTGTGCCGCGAAATTTTTTTGGCACAACAAGGGTGCCGCGGTGAAAAAAGTTTGGGAACCCCTGCCCTAGAAGATGAATTGGATAACAGCTCCCATATGGAGCTTGATGTGATGACCCCTTCTCTTTTTAATGCTTCCTGCACTTTCGAGAAAGGTGAATGGAAAACAGTTCAACGTAAACGTCGCAATCGCTCTAAGCGTTCTGGGTCTGTTGGAGGCATGAAGGGAGACCTAGAGGTCCCTATTCTTCAATCAAACTGCCCAATTTCCCAAAATCACCCGCATGATGAAGTACTGGAAAAATCTCCAATATCAGACCTTGCCATTCCACCGAATCCCATATTGGAAATCGATATCGCAACCCCAACACATTCTCAAAAAGACAATACCTCTCTGGGGACACATTCCCTCCCTATTTCCATGGAAACAACTCCATGCCCCTCCCACATTTCTGAATCTGCTTGCCAAGCGGATACTGATACCGCTCTCATTAATAAACATGAGCATTGTAGATGCTCTTCTATTAACCAACCAAGCCCACATAACAAGTTGGACTTGGTTGAATTCAACTTATCTCGCATTCATGGTGAAGCTTCTTCACCAAATACATTGGAAAACCTTCCCAAAAGAGGTCATACAACATAAATCTCTGGTATATGACTAATCTTTACCCCCAGGATTTGTTGCCCCTCCTCGCCGAGATCCACGTCTCAACCTTCCCTCTCCATCCGAACCCACCACCAAAACTACCCCTAGTCACATAGAGACAATTGTCTCACTAAAAGACCATCATAATATTCATAACTCATCATGACCACTCTCCTTCAATGGAATTGTCATGCGTGGCTATTACTCTAATTTCGAAGAACTTGTTCAATTGATAAACATATGTACACCAAAGTGTATATGTTTGCAGGAACTTCGACTATGTCATCGTGACTTCTTTCAATCGTCCGAATATAAATCGCCGTTAACTTATATAGAAAGAGGTGACAACGATAGGGGAGGTGCAGGAATACTCATTCACAAATCTATCCCCTATTTCCCAGTCCATCTCCAAACCAAACTTCAAGCAGTAGCTGCACGAATTCACTTGTCCATCGACATTACTATTTGTTCAATCTACTTGGCTCCGAGTAGTGAATTTAAAGGTCGACTTAGCTGATCTTTTAAACAGCTCCCTAGTCGTTATACTAGGTGACTTCAACCTCCGTCACCCCTTATGGGGTGACTGTCACTTCGTCTAAGTCCAAGATCTTAATAGATCTCCTAACCCCTATTTCCCTGGGATGCCTTAACACAGGACTCCTACATATGAACGTTTAGACACACACTTCTTCTTGTATTGATATTTCCTTTTGCTCCCATTCCCTTATGGATCGCTTTACCTGGTCCCGCTTTGATTATTTATTCGGCAGTGATCATTACTAAATAGCTTTAAATGAGCTTGTTCCAAGCCCAATACAAAAACCCAACTCCAGCTGGCGTTATGATCGAGCGGAGTGGGCTCCTTTTTATCAGGCCACAGCTATCCTTCTTTCTCCTTTCAATAACTGATTTCCGACTGTTGATGATGCCTTTTGCTTCTTCCAGAAAGTCGTCATCTCGGCAGCGGAAGCTTCCATTTCGCAGTCTTCCTCAGGCAGGCGGTCGGCAACCCCTTGGTGGTCCCAAGAGTGCGCACAAGCCAACCGAAAGAAGAAGAAACTCTACAGGCAATACAAAAAGACCCGTACCACCCCAAACATGATTATTTTTAAAGCAGCCGCAGCGAGATCTCGGCGAATTAATCGTCAAACGCGTAAACAGTATTTTTGAACTTACATATCGACTGTTAACTCCACAACTCCCCTTCCTTTAGTGTGGAAAGTTACACAGAAAATATCCCGTCGCTCCAATAACTCTTCACCCACAGTTCTCCGTTAAGGGCCTGATATAACTGATACGATCTCCGCTCCTGTGGTTGTAGCGGATACGTTAGGTTATAGCTTTTGCTAGCCACCCGAGTTCATTCCGCTACACTGAAGCCTTTCAAAAACTGAGAACTGACACAGCCCTACCAGACTTTTCAACAGCGAAAGGGGAAGATCATACCTACAACCGTCTTTTTATACTTGCAGAGTATCAAACCGAATTGGCAAATAACAAAGACGGTGCCCTTGGTCCAGACATGATTTTGTACATCATGCTCCGTCATATCTATCCTTCGGCGTCAGCATTTTTGCTGGATTTATATAACAGAATCTGGATCGAATCTTCTTTTCCATCTATTTGGACTACAGCTTTTGTAATTCCTATTCCCAAACCTGGAAAAGATCTGAAGTTGGCAGACAACCAAGAGACCAATTTCGCTGACCTGTCCCTCCTGTAAATTAATGGAGAAAGAAAATGGTTTCTGGCCGCTTACTCCCTGTTCTAGAAGAGAGACGTCAAGCTTTCTCAAACTTCCAATTTGGTTTCCGCAAAATCGTTCGACTGCGGACCCCTTGGTAAAACTAGACCATGACATCCGGGAAGCCTTCTCAACTGGTGGGATGGTTATTGGTGTTTTTTTTTTACCTTGAAAAAGCTTACTACACAACGTAGAGAACTGGGATTCTCCTTAAACTCCATTCGCTTGGTTTCAGCGGACAACTTCCTCTTTTCATCAAATGCCTTCTGTCACACAGATCTATCCAAGTTCGGTGCTCTTCTATTCTGTCACGCCACTTTACTCTGGATGAAGGCCTTCCGCCAGGCCAGTGTTTTTAAGTGTACTACTATTTGCTTTCGGATTTAATGATATTGTTACCTATATTCAGCGACTGTCAATTTTTATCTCTATGTCGATGACCTTGCGTCTCACATAGCCTGTACTTAAGGCTGCCTTTCTCGAACAGCAGCTCAACTTGGCACACAATATTTCACAATTGGCCTTCCAGCTTCCATGGCTTCCATTTTCTCCCACGAAAACCTCAGCAGTGCTTTTGAGAAAAAGGGAATCGAAAGAACTTTACCCACAGCCTTCTTCAACGAACCTAACCTTACCACCAGTTTCGCCTATTCCTGTTACTTCACAGGTTAGATTTCTAGGACTCATTCTAGATGACCACTTAACATATGCACCACATATTAAACACCTAAAAAAAATAACTTGTCATCGCGCGCTTGACCTATTACGTCATCTCGCCTCAAAAATCTTGGGGGCGCTGATCGCAAGTCCCTTTTACGCCTCAACATCGCCCTAATCCGATCGA
>JABUQX010128575.1:0-27500 GCA_015478945.1 Trachelipus rathkii
ATCTAGCCTATATAATATATATACTTCATCTCCGACACTACTATCACTAATCTATTATATATTAGTATATATATATATCTCTCTTCAGTCTATCTATTATCTCTCTCATTCACTATCTGTCTCCCTCTATTAACTACTATATAGTTCTATCTATTCAACTCTCTCTCTCTCTCTATCTCTATCTCTCTCTCTCTCTCTCTATATATATATCTTATCTCTCATCACAATCTCTCTAATCTCTCTCTCTATATTACTCTCATCTCTCATTATATAATCATCTCACTATATATATCTATCTATTACCCCTCATATCTCCTTCTATATATCCTAATATCTTTCTTTAAACTAGTATCTTCCCTTTTGAAAACGCTAACCATAACGAATTACACTTTTTAACCGTTCTTTTTATTAAATCTTAACAAAGCCACATTAATCCAAACCTAAGAAGAGTTTATACAAACTGAAAAGTTTCACAAACTTTTTGTTACATTTGGAACATTAAACATTAAAATAATATATATCTATCTATATCTATATCTTCTATATAGTATAATATATATATTGTATTATCTATTTAAACTATAATACATTAATCTAATATATCTATCACTATCTCATCTATCCATACTATTATATATTATATATATATTATATAATCTATCTCTATATACTTCATATATATCTATAATATCTCTATACTCTATTCACATTAGTCTTACTCTTCTATTATATTATCATATTCATGAATTACTATCTATATATTACTCTTATCAGTCTATATATAACTCGAGTTACACGAAGCGGCTCAGTCATCCTATTGATGCCGTGACGATGATGACTCAGATGAGATAACAAATCAAATCTATACACTCAATGCCTTTTTTAAAATTCTCATTCTAGTTTATTTCATTATATACATACTATATAAATATTATATATATCTATTATATATTATATAACTATATAGTATCTATATATATATACTATATATAAAAAGATCCTTATATATAATATATATTACTAAACTCCTATTGTAGCTAACTATATATTACTATTATTACTTATATTATTACCATATATCTATATATTACTATATATATTACATATATACTATATATATATCGTATTCATATCAATCTTTATCCTCAGGTATCATATAACTTATAATATATTATATATATATATCATCTATATATTATATATATATATATATATACATATAAACATCTAACTATATATATACTATATAATATATTTAATACTTAAAATAAATTAAAATTTAAAACTTTATATATAATATATATATATATATTATAATATATATATATATATATATATATACTATATATATATAGTATATATACAAATATTCATATTATATATATATATTTATATATGTAACATATATTATATATATATAGTATTTACTATATATATAGTATTCATATAGTACTATTATATATATAATTATATTATATATAATATCTATATATATATATAATATATTATATATAATACTATCACCTGATATAATATAATGCGCTTTGGGAAAAAGCGGATTATCAATTAAAAATGAATTATCTATAACATTGCCCGTATCTCTAAAATTTGTCGGATCAATTTGCGAGCCACATTATCAGTATTATTATATAATGTTCTCCCGCGTCTCAGCACAGCGAATGAATGAGTGAAGAACTGTATATACGAATACACATACAAAAGTCATCTGGTAAGTTTTGTCGCCGAAGCCCTATTTCAACGAGTTTTTTCTTCTATTAATACAATCGCATCGGCAACTTTAAAATTTCGGTCAAACTTCGAACTTTGTAATATAATCATCAAATTAATAAAAGAAATTATAAATTCATAACTTATTATCAGAATAAGTGAAAATACAATATTACAATTTATCTCTCTTATTTCATTTTGAATGAATAACGTATGTGCGCTTAGGTCTTATTGGGTTCATGTTACATAGAAGATAAAAGAGTAAGATTGAGATAATCATGATGGGGAGAGAGAGAGAGAGAGAGAAGGAAAAAATGGCAAAAATCTAAGTTTCTTTGAAAACATTATGTATTTTGAGAGTATCGGAACACTAGCTGCTTTCTGAAAGTGGTCCCCTATTCATCATTTTTTATTTCTTATTCTTAATTATTATTATTATGAATTAATGGTATTATTACTCTTTAAAAAACTATTATCTTTTTTGATGAAATCTGTCTTGTTTGAATTATTTGAATGTCATACATTACTTGCCAAATATTATTATTTCATTATTTCTCGTCATCTCCTTCTCATTCTCTTCACTTCTTCATTCTATTATCATTATTCTATTTCTGATAATCTCATCTTTAATCTCTACTACCAACTTCTCTGACTCTCTTCTTCTTTTTTCTCTTCTTCTCTCTCTCCTGCTTTCTTTTGTTCTCTCATAATTTTACTCCTATCTCTCTCGTTTCTTATCAATGTCTTACTTTTCCTAATCTTCTCTTTTTGAATCAGTATCTTCTTCCTCCTCTATCTTTTATGAAACTACATACACTATCTTCTCTATCGGCATATATCTCATTCTCCTTGATTCATACTCTATCCTCTTACATCTCTATCTTCATCTAGTTCATATCTCTATCATACTCTCATCATCACTATCCTCCTCTGTCTATTATCTATATCTCTCTATTATATATACATTATATCACCTTATATACTATATATCATACTATCATCAATATTCATATCTATATATTACTCTCTATATTAACTATCTCATTAACTATCTTACTCTTATCTATCGTCTCTACTCCTCCTATTACTTACACTTATCTATATATATATATACTTACTATATTAAAACATATAACTTACGTATATAAATTATATATACTATTACTATATATATATATATACTCTATTATATCTATTACACAATATTTATATATACAATATATATATATATATTACTATCACTATATTATATATATATATCTATTACTCTATATATATATATACTAATATCATATATATATTATATAATATATGATATATACTATATATATTTTATATATATATATATATAATTAAGCTTTTAGTTAAGGTTCCACATAAGGCTGATGAAGAAAGTTTATTTCAAGCTGTTTATAGGCTTGGATCTGGTGCTCAGTGTCGGATTAAAAAAGTGGTCTTGCGTTCTCGTGTACATAGTCACAAATCCAGTGTGCGTACACTCTTACAAGCGGTCGCATTTAAGTCTATTGTTTCATGGTAATATTATACGTCGAGCACGTTGGTGTCTCTCTACAATGGCTTAACATGAGCTCTCGGTGCCCAACTAATTATTAGTCTCTTCCGCGCATTACATATACATATTATCGGTATTTAGTCGAAAATAATTTATTATTGTCATCGTCCCATACCTTCAGAGTGTGAAAATTGTAAAATGAATAAAGTATGAATATAAAGGTACTCGACTAGAGATTTCAAAAGAGAAATTGATGGGCCTACCTCTCGCATTAGGAAAATGATGAAACTTGAGCGCGTAATCAATATCATATGATCTTCCTATAGCTATAAATCGCAACCTCATAGAGACGTAAGAGGGCTAGGAAGACTATAGAGAGAGTAAGATACGCAAACGAACAAGGAAGTACTTTAAAGAATATAGTGATAACAAAGCTGTAGAAGAGCAGTGTCTAGTCCATGTCTTACTACACACTGAAAGGGTAATTACATATCACGCACAGTGATAAAATATGTTCGTTACACGTAGACGATATGAATGGGAGAAGAGACTCGCACTCGTGGCGACAAACAGAGAAACTAAATAGAATTTATAGAGGCTATGTGAATGAGCAAGCAAGAAAAAAAATATTGTGATGAGTAGTACATCACTTATATTTTCTATGATGTCAGGGAAGGCAAGGAATATGACTATGCTTCAGATGTGAAGTAATATTGTCTCTATGGCCATATAATAAAAATGTAAAAGTGCGAGCAAAAAAGTTTATATCTTCGATTTGAAGCAATGTTTTAGGCTTGTAAGGAAGAGGTAATTGCTAGAATCCATGAAATGTAACATTTCTCTCTCCTCACTGACATATAAAGTCTAATGTATGCAATAATACAGTATTGATGCACATCATAAGTTTTTTGGCCCTTATTTATAATGAAAATGAGTAACTTAGATATGCAAGTAAGAGTATGTCAAACTAGTAAAGTAAGTAACTAAATAGGAGAGATTAATTATATACTGGATTTGAGAATGGAGGTTAAAGTAACTATGAGGGAGGAGCTGAGGAGTTAGGAATGTTTTTACTCTTTGTAAATAATGCGGTAGCTTTCTCAGAGGTGAGAACATATTAATAATATATATACCATATAGACTATACATAATAAATTTTTATACATTATTATCTGATATATATATATATATACCGAGGTAGAAATCACAATAAATTTATCTATCACATTAAGTATAAGAGCAATATACAGAACGGGAAACCAGGAGGCATTAATAAGAAATAATTAAGATATAAGAGAATAGCAATGTCACCTATACTTGAAATATAAGTAAATTTTAGGAATTGTGATCTATTTAATTGTACCACAAGTAGAGGTTGTATTAATATTATTGTATATTTATTAAATATAAACTCTTTATTATAATTAATATATATAATATATATATATTAGGTATGATGTGACTAGTTATACAAATCATTCGTTTTAGATGTTTCAGATCATAATGTACATAATATAAAGGCTTATTATCAATTCTCTCCTAGCCAATGAATTCATTTTGTACATATCATAGTCAAAAACTAGAGTAAAATTGGGAAGAAATAAAATATTATTTAAATGAAATTTATTATTACACTTATTACAATTAATATATAGTTGAATATAATAATTAAGATTATAAGTATACTCTAAAATTCATGTCTCATATCCACTATTTTAATAAAATCACTATAAATAATTAGGCTATTCAAAAAGATTTGTAATATACCATAATATATCAGTCATCTTATATAATTTATAATAATATAAAAAACACCTTACTATTAATAACAACTGCCAAAATCCGTTTATATTCATATATCTTGAGATATTAGCCTAACTATAATACTTATATATATATATTAAAAAAATAAAAAAAAAAATCAATTTGTAAGATGATATAGAAGTGTTAATTTATTTCTACTTTAATTAAATTAAAATATATAAATTTATATAGAGTAATCATAATATATAAAAATCTATCAAACCATTTCATTTAAATATATTTTTTAATTCAGATATATATATAGTATCATATTTATATATATGTGGATCCATAGTAATAAATAAAACTCGCTGCATATCGTAGAAGTACAATAGTATTTGTTGACTTAAACTGACTTATATATATAGAAAAGATAAAGTCACTAATCATTTCTTTTATTTTGAAATGAAAACGTACAATAAATAAATAAATAATTGTATACTTAATATAATGATTATATATTTATGATGAGAGACAATCCTGAAGTATGCTAAGGAGCCGGAATTTATCTGAGCTGAAAAATAGTCACGACCTCGCTCATCATTGAGATATATATATATATACTAATATATATATATATATATATTAATATTATATATTAATAGTATTATAATAATATTATATATAATATATTATATTATATATATAAATATATATATATAAAAATATAATATAATTATATTATATTAATAATATATTAATATAATATATATAATTAATATATCTTAATATACATATATATAATATATATATTATATATTTATATAATATATATATAATTATATATATATATATATATATATTAATTATATATATATATATATATAATATATATATATTTAATATTAATATATATTATATATACTTAATATATTTAAGTTAATTAGGACATGACATCCGCTACCGGCAAACCGCATCCACATATTTTGACGGACAAATCCGACCTTATATATATATTGTTTAAACAATCCGCATTGCCCACGCATTCACGCATCCACCTCAACTTAACGGCAACACTCCCATATACCACAGCATTCCGCATCGCGTCTGTCTTAGGTTGAAAAAAATAGACAGGATAGTTTAGAGGTCTACTTCTCTCTAACACTTTAGATTTTGTATATATTAATTGAGAGTGAAATAGCGTATATAATAATAATAATATATTACTTGGATATACATTCATATTAAATCTATGAGGTAAGTTTATTTATAATGGAATAATTGTATATAGTATATATATCATATATTATATATTATATTTATGATTTACAGAATAATGTATTATAATATATTAATAATATAATAATATATATAATATTATATAATATATATATATATATATATATATTATATATATATATATATTAATATATAAATATATATTATATATATAGTTAATATATAATATTAATTATATTATATATATATTAGTTAATAATTATAAAAAACTTTCATAAATAAGAAAATTGGAAACAAATAATATAAGAATAATATAAATAAAATATAAATATATAAATAAATCAATTATTTCCTTATTACTACATATATATATATATATATATATATAGAGTATATAATATAGTATCTTATCAGCATATTGAGTATGTTATGTAATATATGAGAGTTCAGCGCCCACCAATAAATTACAATAGGTCACTGAGAGAGAGGTGAGATTCTTTACCACTTCACTGAGAGTTAATACAATTTTTCCCACGAAGAGTGCAGCCCATATAATAAGAGATCATTAGAGATTAAACATAAGTCGAGCGTGTATTTATATAGATTAACAGTAATATTCTATATATATATATTATTTAATATCATATGTCACAGTTTAACAGTATGACATATTGTTATTTTTATTTTCAAAAGTATAATTGATTAAATTATTGACTTATATAATATTTAAAACTAAATTTATTATTTTGAGAGAGATGATCTCTACAGTTTTATTATAGTCATATTTATTTATTATTATTAAATAGATATTATTTTTATTAATTTTCTTTCTCTAATTTATATCTATATTATTGTCTATTGATGCAATCACTATTATTCTTACTCATATTACTCTATTATTATCTATTATTATTATTTATTTCAAATTATTCACTTCAATACGATATGTTATCAATTATAATCATTATATCTATTGTAATTATCATTATAATTATATCATTATCATTATCACATTATCATTAATCATTATCATTATAATTATTATATATTTAATTATTATTTAATTTAATTATTAATTATTTATATATATAATTTATATTATTTAATTTTTATTATACATTATTTAAATTATTCATATAATTAATAGCTGGAATAATATAATATATATATATTAATATAATATATACTATATATATATATATATATTAAAATATATTATATATATATATATATAATTATATTAATATATAATATTATATATAATATATATAATATATATATTAATTAATATATATTAATATATATATATATATATATATTAATATATATTATAATATTAATATATAATAGTAATATAATTTTGTGTTTCTCGAGTTATTATTATTATTCAATGTGTTTTATTTTTATCGTATGGAGCTAAAATTTGGAGGGGGACTAGCGAGTGGTGATCTGGAGCTCTTAATAGTTATCTATCGAGAGAGTTACATTTGTCAGTGTGCCTCGCAATAAGCGAGGTGCTGCCAGACATTAAAATCGAGAAGAATTCATTAGAGTAAAAGACTGTGAATTTGTGAAGAGCGGAATTGGAGTCGGATTTCTAGAAAGGGTTGAAATCATCGGATTCAGAGGAGTTGGCATCGGCACGGGTGCTGGAGCCGGTGCGGTGCTGGGACAGTAAATATTTGTATAATAATAACTATATTGTGTTGGTGTCTTTATATACGTTATCGGACCCGTAGAAACTTCTGAGAGAATGTGAGTAGGGTTATATAAAGTTCGGTACACACAGGGTGTCCTGGACCCCCCAGAGGTGGTGCTCCCCGTAGAAATGGATTGAGATGCATAAGAGAAGTGGAAAAGGAGACAGTATTCGGAGTCTCCAGAGACAAGAATACACGCTCCGAAGCGCACGACGCCGAGCCAGAGTGAAATCGTAGACTAGCAGGCCTCAAAAGTCAACCATATGAGTGTGCTATAGGAGCGCTGGTGCACGTGCTGAGTTTATCACAAGAGATATTCGTATAACGAACAATGTTTGGTATTGTACCATTTAAAATATTATAGCTAGGTATTACATCCAACTTATTTAGGCTGTCTGTCGAGTATTCTTGTGCACCAAACACATTAATAATCTAGTCTGAAAGAAACTTACGCAAATATGAGAATAAAAAAGAAAGAATCACTTTTTCTTTATTTATATTATTTCTCTTTTAATGTTTTTAAGTATTGACACTTTAAATAAAAATACATAAAATTTGGACGTTTTCTCGCATACCAAAACCTAGCAACTGAAATAGACTATCGTAAGAGATATGTCTATCAAGTAAAGTGTTAGAACTAAAATATCAAACTGCCGCTCCTCAACTCCGCTCCTTAATATTTGTTGTATCTACTTTGTTTTTGACACTTTTATTAGATAACTCATAAATGAACTTAATTGATTCTATTTTGATCTATATTGAATCTATTGACTCAGAGATCACAAAATTTGTTTAAGCAAAATACACTTGTCACGTTATTATCATTATTCTCACTATTAAGTCATTGCTGTATTTTGTTTATCTAATCTTTCTCCTGGTTATAACTCAGTATCATAACTTATATTCACTGCTTCCGAGTTACACTGTTCGAGTCTCATTGGATCTATTGAGTGCCAAAGATTTATTGTTCAAAGATTCATATCTATTTTAACGATAAAATATGTCATGTTTTTTAACAAATACCCTATAAAACAGTAAAATCAAAACGCACCATCCAGCCCACCCCCTACATAAATACTGTCCATATTCTTTTTTATATATCATATCCGTGCTGAAATCTTTTTTTGAATACTTATTTAGGATTTTACTAATTTGAGAAGAGATTTTAAGATCACTCATTATTTATAACAATATAAATTTAGATGTGCATAAGTCCTGCAGACTACTTCGAAACTCAAGTAAAAGCAGTAAATCAGTTAAATTCTAATTAACTCTAATCCAGCCACGTTCCTTTGTCCGCGAATAGTCGAGAGTATTATGAGATGCCTATTGTATCCTTATTGATTCAATGTCATATTTTTTTAACTAAACACTATAGAGTCCAATGTAATGTAACTCTCTCTCTATATTCCCATATTTTATTAAAACAACTAATTAATGCTGAGAGAGATCAAGTAAGAGCCTACAGTGTACAGAATGCACATTAAATATGAGAGCTCCAATCCATACACGGCGCAGACTCTACCCTTCGACCCGATATAACCTGTCCATCCCTGATATAACTGCACTGAGAAATTTCCACTCTCCTCTATATATTCAGACCCTTAATTGATCTATTGATCTATTGATTACTTTATTTGTTATTGATTTCTATTGATTATCAATCATAATTTTTACTAATCACCAATTAAGTACATACCCTAAAAGCAGTGAATCAGTAAAATCAAAACCATCCACCCCATACTCTCCTCACCTCGTCCTCCTAACTCACTCCTATCATTAGTATATATATCGATTTATAAATATTATTGATATCTATATATTTATATATTATATAATAGGATTCATGTAATATATTTTCGTAGGATATCATATTTGGTGAATAAACATAACTATAAAAATAAACATGTTCTTATTATACATACGATCAAACGAGAATATATGCTATAACTAGTAAACAAGTTTACAGCATTAAATATAATAAAGCTAACTAGAAGTATATAATATAAAATTATGATATTAAATGTATATCTTCCCTTTTTAATACAAATCACTAACACATCTCAAACCTTAAAAAACGGTTTAGGTTAATAAGAATTTCCACACTTAACACCTATAACCACAGTAAGTAATTAACATAGCATTACATAAAAACGTAACCTATTCACATATTTTTTTTTTTGGGTTCAAGTCACATATTAAAACAAAATTTAATTTCTAAACACGTATAATATTAGAATATACACATAAAACGAGGTTCTATAAAGAAGAATTATTAGTGATTAACGTTCTTTACATAAATCTTGTAAATGAACAACCTAAACTTTTATAGAACATAAACACTCATACTTGACACACAAAAAATATACGTTTTTACAATACTTAACATCAAAAGAAGAACAGAGTAATTGCTGGAAGTAAAGAAAGTTTTTTCATGTTTTTACCAGCATAAATAGTTCATCTAGTTTAGAGCAAAGGAATGATAGCACTATTTTAACATATCTGCTCATTATTTTAAAATATATAATTCATCTAATATAGGACATAGGATTACAATTTCACCATATAAATCCCAAAGTATCTAATATTATTCTCATCCAAATAAAGAGTTCCAACACCCTTTGAAAGGATGTAATATAATAATGCGTTCCTGCAAACAACTATATATCTAGATTTTTTATCTAAGTATAATTTTGGTTCAAACTGAGCACTTCATTCTCTATACGTATATCGTCTCACATTAGAGAAAAGTAAATCATCATCGCTGATTAGGTTATTAGCTCACTATCCTTGATATACCAGCATTATATAATGATAGGTAAACCAATATTTATTCAGGGTGTAATATTAATTAGAATGAGAGAATTACACCCATCGAGCTATATGTATATTAAGAGCCCTCATAAGTATAATTGTCTAATTAGTTCAGTTTAATGATAGTGACGACTGTTAAAATTATATATCATTTTACTTTATTTTTATAGCAATTGACTGTAAATATTTTCAGAGATGATCCCAACTGGTGAACCTTAAACACTGTACGGCCAGAAGGTACAGCGGCCAACTAACGGGTCTCCATTAATGATTTGCATGAGTATACATACGAAGTGCTTTTAAATATATTATCTTATACTTATTTGTATTTGTAAACAATCTATATACTTATATATGTAAACCTAATTATATTAATATATATATATATATATATCTCACAGCATTGTCTTCGAGTCCTAGGTATAGGAGAAAATATTCTCAATGCTAAAGGACGTTCGCATAACAGTCAAGCATAGTACGCCAGACAATATACAATCCTTGTACCCATATGAGAGAAATTTAGACAAGTCTGTCAGAGAATAAAAATAATCTTAGAGTGATTTCTTATACATTTGGTTGAAATTACAAAATGTCGCAAAAGGAGTCGTCACTAGTGAACCTACTTGGCTCTCGGTGATATACAAGAGCTAATTTGCTATTCTTGGCTCCTCCGAGTCGGTTCTCTCTGCTAGCGAATATACATGATAATAGACACAAAATCGTTGGGAATTCGACAGAGCCGAACTAACTCGTAGAGAATATCCAAAACACCTATTTTCCATTTGGCATTGGAGTTGCCACACATTAGGTCTTCTGGTTCCACCAAGCGTAGAGATGCGGGGAGATTTCTCGATCATCGAGAGAGTAGCTATTGTCTAACACGGGCACGACAAATTCCTTGGCTGAGCGAATGAAAATAGCGTGTTACTCATAAACAATCCTTAAATGTAATGAATTCTTTCTTTCAACCAATCAGAAGAAAGTAATACAAGAATATGAACGTACGAAACGGAACTCCATTCAGTCCAAACTCATGCATAAAACTCGCTACTATATTCAGCAATCAACAAATCTGCTACAGCATTAACAAAGCTCTCATACTTAACAACAATAAAGGACGCATAACGCTGTGTAGAAAAGACCTAACACTGTTCACTACTCTTTTCAAACATATCGCTAACACATCAAGCATATCTCTAACATTAACATGGTAATATTAACAAAAATTTAACATAACCGCTGTCTATGATTATCCCCATTTGCCGACATATACTAAAGTAATAGTGGGGGTTAGGGGGGGGAAGTTATTTAAAATGATTTTCGGAGATTTTTGCACAAATTTATTAACATAACCTTACGTAAACTTATCACTCACATGTTCGCTATGCGAATATTTCAAACATAACAAAGTTTAATCCAAACATTGCCCTACTTAAAATAACAAGAAGATAGATACTTCCAGATGTACAAGTGCAAAATAGCTATTAAGTGTGTCCAGAATAATAAATAAGAGATTCCGAGTTACCCGCAGCTTTGTAAATTATAAATGAAAAAGCAAAACCAGATTAAAATAATCGTTGTTAATCAGATAGGGTCCTGTAATGAAAAATTCAAAGGATTTTAACTATTTAGGTCTTTACATTACACTCGTTAACCAAATATACTTTATTTTTTTTATACATTACATATAAGAGACAATTTATTGTTTATGTTTGTTAATTTCAATTTTTTAGAAGGGGGTACCTTTTGCATTTGAGGAGGTCTATTGCCTATAAGTCATCTGTGACTAAGATCGGGTCCGGCTGAGGGAGACTGAGAATAAGTGTAGCGTGTTTGAGCTTTGTTTCCTTTTTCCGATACATAGAACAAGTGATGTTGGTATATGGGGTTTGTGAATATAGAAATTGCATGGTAGATCATGTTGGGTTGCAATTGGTTGTGAGTAGGGTCGTTGGACGCTTTTTCTTTGGCTGGGGTGTTTTTGTGCCTTGTTTCGTTTGGAATAACATGGACGTCCCTATGGTTGTGGTTAAGTACGAGGTCGAGAGTGGATTTATTTGAACGATTTCAGGGTTTGGATATGATTGATCATATCTTTAACTTTGTTCTGTGCTCCCTGGGTTGTGAGCTCTAACGGTCGTTGCTTGTTTGTAGTTACAATTATTATTTGCTTCCTCTTTTTTTTTTTTCTTACTTTTCTTTTTTGCTTTTTTTACTGTCACACATCTTTTTCCCTCCTTATTTCCTCGTCAATATATACACTCGGTCACTCATTTCATCCATCTTTGCCGTTTATGATCCGCTATTAACACGTTCAGGTTTTGAGTAAAATATATAATTTGGATAAGATATATTTATTGTATAATTATTTATGGCTATGTATTTACTGATATTATAGAAAATTATTGATAATAATTGTACGTAATAATTTATTATATATGTATTTTATATTTAAGTAATAGAATATAATATATATATATTATATTATATATTATTTAGTATATATATATATTATGTATTTTTAAATATTATAAATATTATATATATATTTTTAGATTGTACACGGAACACGACACCATCAGCACATAATAAGAGGATGTTGGCCATTACTGTATCATTGTACTCTAACAACAGTATGAATTTCCCTTATCTCAGGTGACTCCCCAGTAACTTGAAAAGGGTTAGGATTCAGTTGAATGGGTTCCCTTAGCATGGTTGAAAGGCACAAAACTTCGATTACACTTTACTTATATAAACTCTTAACGAAAGTTAAGATTTCGATAGGATATGCGGAAGGCATGCAATGCTGGGGAGGTATAGTGAGCACATCAGAGAAGAAATTGCTTATAAGGGCTGAGATGGCCTCGCAACCCACATAGATATGAACGACTGTAAGATGGCAATTGGAGGAGCAAAATGGGCAGGTCGGGAGTCCACCCGCATCATAAGGAATAAATGGGCGAGGTTGGTATGACCCAGAAATCGAGCCAGCCAGAAAGGAAACCTCAACGTTTAGTGATGGAAAAATTTATAGCAGGGAAATGTTCCAGGCGTACAGCAGGAGGAAGGTACTGGGCATTCGACACCCTGTGAGTTGATGTTTGTTTGGCCTCCCTATCGGCTTGTTTGTTTCCAGGAACCCAACATAACGCAATGCTTTGCTTCTTCGTTTCTTCACATGCAACGAATAGAGGGACGTTTGAATGGAAGAGACCAAAGAGTTTTATGTCGATCGGTCAAGTAACGCCTAGAACGCTTCTAGAATCGGAAAAAATGGTATAATTACCCTCTGGTGTGGTGGTACTGATTCTGTTCACCGCCATAAACACAGTTATCAGTTCAGCCGAGAAAACAGACGAAGGTGGAAGGGTGTGGGATATAGTGATGTCCGGAACCGTCAGTGTAAACTGCTACCGAGTCGCTATGGCTTTCCTCATGGTACATAGAAAATTTCCTCAACTGTACCTGGTGTGCCTCTGCCAAAGATTGAATCTCAATACAAACAGCAGGGGGCGGATAAACTCACTTGGAATAAGTGAGTTGAAATTATTGCATGACCGCTGACCGCTCGCTGAGAAATATCGAAGAAAGTGAAGATGGAAGTAACAACCCCAGCAAATGGCTAATAAGAAGGATTAGAGAGGTCAAGGCCGATAAAGTATTATAACCTGAATAAGGAGGAATAAGAAGCACAAAAGCTGTTTCCTAAGCAGGGACATAGACGTCACTCCTGCTTCCAGCTCCATCCTTTCCCTCGGTGAAGAACCAAATGTTCCTGTAGCTATCCTCATTAAGTTAAGACGGCGACTGGAAAATGGCACAACCATAGTTTAGTTTAGCTCGTACCAACATGATGTAAAGGTGGAGCATTGTGTTTTTGTCCGCACCTCAACTCACTGAAGTAAGGTGACGTAAGAGATCAAGGAACGGCGGGAACTAGCTTTGAGGTCCGCGAGGTGATTATCGAGCAGCAGTCCCAAAAACCTCACCGTCGGCTTAACACAGATAGGGGAGCCATAGAGCTGTAACATAGGAAGCAATTGTATTCGACCTCCTCGACGGGGATTTTTCCGGAAAAGCATGAATGACTTTAGTTTTCGATGTGGAGAATGTAAAGCCACGTACTGGGGAAAGGGCGGGAAATAAGATCAGGAAGCATAAAATACAAAAACAATGACTACTAAGAAAATCAGTAATAAAAAATAGATAATAAATAATAAATTTATTATTAAATTATTATTATTATTATTATTATTATTATTATTATTATTATTATTATTATTATTATTATTATTATTATTATTATTATTATTATTATTATTATTAGTGTAAATTTTTTTAGCAGGTCATGAATTAACCAAAGAGGCTTTTTGTATGTATTCTGCAGATACAATTCGAAAAAGGTATCTGAACCCCAACACCACCACCACTACAACAAGGTGTTTACGTTAACGGAGGTAATAATAATAAATAATAACGATCATCTGATGAGGTTTTCAAATCTGCAGTGTGCAAGATTTTATAACCAGAATTTTCATTATCAAGGTTAGTGGTACATAAAATTCATAAAATATTCAACACTTTTAATGTAGCATATAGCGCAATAATAAAAATAGCAAAGTTGAAAAAGTTGGGTTATCTCTGATGCAACATAACAACTGTGTTTTGATCGTTCCACAACATCCATGCAGCTGTTGTAAAAGACCGTCGTTATTATTTAAATCCATTAGGAATGGGGCTTTTTGGGGTTCTTTTTTATCGCAACTTTATGCCCAACACTTCATTTCCTGACTATCAATAGCTTTCTGCTGTATGTGTCCCTAATTGCTCGTTTTTCCCATCTTACAAAGATGAATCTACTCTGCAGGTCTCTTTTACTTTTAGAAAAGCATTTCTGCAACAGGGAATAGCATATGCTTGAGAAGTGGCCTTGAGATAGTCTGGTCGTAATCGCGTTGAATAGGCGCTGATCGCAAGTAAGGTCTCGGGTCGTGATCTCTTCTTAAAACATGTATTACACACAGTACGATCACTGGTTAGCTGGGTAGGAATCGGTTCCTGGAAAACACACCTTAAGGTCTCTACAGGAGATTACGTATAACTGGATGACCGGGGTCCTATCGACTATGGATATTTGGGAAGTAAGCAGTACAAATGTCATCCCTTCTGTGATTAATGGTGTATAATTTTACAATAAAGCGCGCTCTCTATTAACCTTAGTTATAAGTGCTCACCTGTTTTATAAGAATTTTATAACCATTTTAGCTTACAACTTTTAACCTTTGACATAACTTTTATATGTATCTTCAAGTCTTTGCCCTTAGGGATTAATAAAATCTTCTTTGTTAGCGTTGATATAAACATGGCTTTTAATTGAATATAACTTATGTCGCTTTTATCTAAGCTTTCTATCTATAGATAACTTCCATTGCTTTATTTATTTAAATTTCTAAGCTTCTTCTAATCTAAACTTCCTACCTGCAGATAACATCCATTGTTTTGTTTAAATTTAGCCTCAGATACACATAAGCAAGTATACCACAAGGGAGAATTCTTCCTGAAACTGATGAACTAACTGACTCCGACCCAATTTTTAAGTAACCTGTTCACAAAGAGCATTTCCTAGCTGTTTAAATATTATGATCTCAGTATGAGAAAACGATTCTGACTGTGGATCAAACAAAGATTGAGCTAGACAAAAATTTCAGTTGTTTCAGATAGTCTTTAGTTGCAGAAGCCTTTTCGAGCAATAAAAATGTTTACTTTCACCCCTCTTGTCTCTTTGATCTATAGATTGGCCAACTTTTTCAGCTTGAATGATTTAGAACTTTCAATTAATTTTCCCGTGTAACGTGCTGCTTTTTGCTATTTCTCTCCTCTTGCTTTATAAAATATATGCTGTATGAGTATTAAGGAGACCATCACGCACTGCTAACTGAAAAGTATGAACTCTACACCTCATGGTGAGCAATAATAGTTAAAGGTCATCGAAACATTAAGTCCTTTTGCATAGTTTTACCAAGTTCATTCTGAAAACAACTATTTCTTTCTTCGTTTTGACTTATATCAATAAAATCAGTTATCATTCTCATTGTCCTTTAATTTAATTTTTTCAACCGTATCTGAATCATTATACCTTGATTAGCGATATCCGTTTACTAAAATCCTCTTTGTCTTTGTCTTGTCTTGTTCCTTGTCTTTTCTTGTCTTGTTCTGCAACTAGTCTTTGTCTTGTCTTTGTCTTGTCTTTGTCTCTTATTATTTCGAATTCTTTTAAAACCCGTAAAGTAGCAAGACTATCTTGGAATAAACATTCGACTGCTAGGAAATGCCTCTATCGTTTGAATTCACGTTATTTTGCTGTATCTGCTAAAACGTAATATAATGGTATATAATGTTTTTAATACTTTTCCCGTTTAACTTTATTAATCACACATAATCTAATATTAATTGCAAAAATAATTTAGTTTTTTTCATCTTTAAATATGAAAGCAATCCACTCTAAACTATAATTATGACACGAAAGTGCCTATCTTATAAGAATATATTTAATGTTTATTATTTTGCTTATCCGCTTCTTCTTAGATAAATTTTACGAATTTTTCCGGACAGGTACTTGAGGCACTATCACAGGTTTCAGAGAAGACATTTTCTCAACACAGTATGCTTATAAATCCTGGTCTATAGCAAAAAAAAATATAACTGTGGAAAAAGGTTTGAGGTCACTAATCATTTTAAATAACAACGCAAATAATACAAATAATATCAATTGTCTTTAATTGAATATTTTCTTTCACCTTTGACAGGTGTTTTAGATCAGAAAAACAGTTATTTGAACAACGGTCGGAGGTGATAAAAGTATCCATTGTTATTGTGCTGTATTTCTCTCGCAAATATTAAGGTTATCTACTCTCTGAAGGCTTTGCTTGCAACCTTTCTTTTTGAGCAATTCCAGCAAAATGTCTGACTCGAAGAAGGGTTGTAACAGTGTCGCATAAGAATTTAAAGCTCGGGATCAGTACGATTGTTTTATTTTCAGGACCCTTTGTTCCCCAGTGTCTATCAGAACCCAATGGTTGTGCTGCAATTCTTTAACTTCTCTATCGGCTCCTGGAACTCGGTACACGCCAACTTCACTTCTAAGGTTTCTTCTCACATTATCTATAAAGTACCGCAGGTTTTAATTAAATGAAATGATATTAAATTATTTAGGCGTATTCTATGGACCAATAAAATTAATTTCACTTCGACACACTACACCCACTCAACCCGCACACACACACATACTATGACATTTATATTTCTTGATAATAAATAAACATAAACTGTATTTTAGCAACTTATTTTATCGCTCATAATTTTAAGCATTTTTTCCTTATACATTTTTATTATCCAGTTTTTAGTTTTTTTATATTTTTTGTTTAAGCTAAGACTAAACGGTGGAAGGTTCTATATATGTAATAATGGTTTTATTTTATTTATTTTATAATAATATATTCTAATTTTTAAAATTTTAGTAAGATTAAAATCTTTTCTCATTTTTTAAAACGTTTTATTTATAAAAAATGTATTTATTTTTTCGTAAAAAGTTATTGAACCCTAAAATCCCAAAGTAAAGCAAGTTGAATAAGAACCGCAATTCATTTATTTAACCCTTTGCTATACCCCATACCATTCAATGTCTTGCTCTATTGACTTACTTCTTTTAACGTCTATTTTCTGCCCATGTATTAAGTATTAACATAACAAACTAACTTGTCTGTTGCATGATTGCCGAAATTTTATAAATAATGAATATTAAAACATTTTTAGGAGACCTTTAATTAAATTAGGCAATGCCGTTTTTAATTCAGAAAATATCACCAAATTCAATCATATAGATCAATAGATCAAGGACGTCAAATCTTAATCACACGCGAGTACGGTCCACTTTATCAATCTCTGTTGGTCCATTAATTATTAAGGCGATTAATAGTGCCATGATTAGTGGATTAATAAAGTCCTTATTTTATTTATTCTTTAAATTATTGTTTCGTGAGCGACGTGATGCACATAAACACATATGCCTTTTTTGGGTTAGGGTAATAAAAAGTATAACAACTCCTGCATAAAATTATTATAACACATTTTATGTTTAACTATTCCTTTTTATTCTTGTTAATGTTTCAAATAAAACAAAAAATAAATGATATATCAAACATAACTAAAGTTAGACATCTTTTTTCTTCTATTATTCATCGTAGGCGATAACATAAAATAAATAAATAGGTTAATTAAAGTTTTTATTAACTTCTATAAATAAATAAATTTTACCATAAACAATGTCTTTGAACAAAGAATTTATTATTATTAATTAATATTATTTTATTAATTAAATGTTTGTTAAATAATTATAAATTATTATATTATTATTATTTAATTTATTGGAAATTATCAATTATTATTATTAATTATTATTTATTGTTATTATTAATATATTATTATTATTTAATTATTATTATTATTATTATTATTTATTATTATTATTATTATTATTATTTATTATTATTAATATATATGTATATAGTATTATTAATTAGTATTATTTAAATATATAACTGTCTAGCATAGAATAACTACGTAAAGTCGTTTAAACAATGTTTCAGTTTACTTTCCTTCCGAAGGCTTTTCGATCGTATTCGGAACTAGTGACGGTATAACTGACATTAAATATCTTACCACATGTTGGTCTTTCCATAAAGCATAGAAAATTTAATTTGACACGCTACCTTAAATTTTAATGAAATTAAACATTCCTTTCCATTAACTTTAAAATATGTATATATATAAATATTTATAATATATATATAATAGTATATTAATATATATATATATATTATATAATATTTCTGTTATATATAGAATTAATATATATATAAAAATATGAAACATAAAAACAAAGAGATTAATAAAATACATTATATTTTTAACATTTTATGAGTTTATTTGTGCATCAGAAAATTATATATTATTAATTATTAATTAATTTATTAATCATATTATTGATAATAATTATGTTATAATTAAAAAGAAAATATTGAATTATTATTTTTGATTATTATTATTATTATTATTATTTATATATATATATATATATATATATATATAAATATATATATTATATTTATATTAATAATTAATATATATATATAATATATATAATATATATTATATATATATATATATATATTATTATGGGTACTGGGATGCTCAAGAAGAGTTGCATTAGGAATGTGACTGCCTTGGGATTTCCCTCACATTTATGTGCGATTAGGCTACAATTAATCTGGATTATTAGGTTTACTTTAAATGTGATAAGGAAATCAGAAAGTTTCTATAAAATTGTTGATAATAATCGTTGGGTCCATAAAACGTGAGGGTAATGTTATGGTGGCCAATATGTATCGAGGAGAATTCAATGTGTACATACATATTTCTTTCCTCCTTAATCTGTAACACATTTTCGGCATTTATCTTTTGATCATAAACCAATAATTAAGGTATCTAAATTCTATTGCTCCTTTCTTCCTTTAGTATTTAGTGGCCCCATTAAGCTTTGTTGATTATTAGTGCTCTACATATGTTAGTATACGTATATAACTCTTCGGAGTCCAGGATTCTTGTCTTCATTACTTATCCTTCTTGTCCATTTTGGGTCTGTTATATTTCCCATTGTAGCATAACAATTATAGTTATATATCTGATTTTTACCTTCATAAATGTTAACCGTATGATTGAGTTTAAATTCATGTGTTTACAATATAACTTATTTTTTAATTTTATTATTTATTTATGTTTAGGGGTTTTTATTAAAAAAAAAACAATTCCCCCCCGGGTTGCTTTAAAAACTACATAACGATTTCACCTTTATTTGTGATAAGCTAAGTAGTTTACAAATTTAATTTTCCTTTGCAAGCGTCAATTATTATATTTTTAATAAAAAGATTTCGTAATAAAATAAATTCACTGATTAAACCCCCTATTTTAATTCATTTTGTTTAAAAAATATATCATGGTTTTGATGGAACTCTCGCATCTATGATTCGTTTAACAACGGGCCACTAAAATGTATACGGTCCGTGGAGAGGTGTGGGCGAGGAGAATTGTCCTCTATCACTCGGCTATGACGGGTGGACAATGTAATGACTGGGTTGAAAGGGTAAACGCATATGTGCATTACCAAAGTAATACCGTTGTCCCTATCACGCGCATTCTTGGTTTTAGATGTGGTGCTTGCTGACACGAAGTATATAACACTAGTAAGCAATATAATTTCCTCTAGTCTCGAGTCGAAAGACCCGTCAGAGATAATATATGGCCTCTCTTCATCGATGACCAGGCGGGGATGGAGGGATGAGTTATTCACGAGAGGACGCGCCATCATCTCCCCTCTGTGAGTGGCGGCGGGATATGATGAGTTCCTTGGATATATCAAGTCCATTTTGTTATCCTGTTCCCCATTCAGCATGGCGAGGCCGAGAAGAAGTACGATTATCCCCGGAGACCTTTCCTGCCATCTCGTGATATTCGCGTTTAGCCCTGGGTTATTCCATGATTTTAGTTTCAAATACGGATATAGAGACTTATAAAAAATCTAGTAAAAATATTATCACAGTCACTCGACCGCGAATCCGTTTTATTACAGCCTAGATTGAACATCTTTGCAGCTTTTATCTAACGTGAGTCATAAATATATACGATAATTATACACTGGATCGTACATACACTCACACAACATCACTCCCTATGATAGATATTTTTTATAAACAACACAGAACTGCTTTGAGAAAAGCGACAACAACATTTCCATTATCTCTGATATTTATATTCGTGTTACTAATTGTCACCAGACGATTTGCCAATAAACTAGCAATTTTGCTCGTGCTCACGAATACAACTCTTTGATTTTTCTGTGTGTGCACTATAACACTGTAGTTCACTCTTAGCCGATCATGAGCAGAGTATTCTGCTTCTAAAAGCGTTTTATAAATATATCTGAAGAAACATGTTACTGCCTATTAATCTCCAGATTGGAAGGAACTTCCAAGTTTTATCATCTCTTTCACAGAAATATTGTTCAATATGTCCTTATAGCTGATATTTATATAATAGTTCCGATCAGGTGACTGACCATCACCGAAAGTGAAATTGATTACCACTCTCATACTTGCACTATCATATTCTAAGTCTTGTAATACAGCAACAACAACTTCATTAACAATCATTTCGAATGATGCTTCAAGATCTCTTGGCCCATGGAAAAAGTTATCATCAATAACATTTCCTTCATAAGTATGACGCTCTTTTGACTTAAGTTTCTGTACAGAAACATGCGTTATGTCGGCCACAGTGGTCTTCATCTTCTTATTAACAGCCCTCATTACTGAAGGATTTAGTTGGAAGGAAATATTCATTATTAGTTATGAATTGCAGTAGATAATAAAACTTAAGTATTAAATTTTGTAAAACAAATCTGTTAATATTTGTTTAAAAAATAATTTTTAAGCAAATAAAATATTATTTACACATAATATTTATCATTCCTTGTAGTAATGGAACACTTTGACCAAGACCAGCCTTTTCGATATGAAGGAATAGAGTTATAGGTCTGAAACTTGGAATATAATCTATATATGGGATAATGACGAATCCGTGTAAAATTTCAAGTCTGTAGGCTAAATGTATATAGAGGAGTGGTCACTTACCGAGGTGGCTACGGCGATCTGGCTTACGCTCGCCTTGTTGCGTGATCTGAGCGGTTGAGTTTAGGCCTAACAAGTCACGTTCAGGGCTGACCGACCATTGGAGGTCAAACAGAACCGAAGGTCTTTGTTATGACCGACAACATCAGACTTAGAGCGCGCGTTGCCGTAATACACATACACATTATTAATTATTATTTAATTAACGTTCTAAGATATTCGCATTTCCGAATAGAAATCGAAATCTGAGTCCGAAAAACGATCCATGTAAGGGATCGTTTTTTCATTTATTATACGCACTCGGAACTTGATTCCCCGCCGAGGTTTTATTCTTTCGCATTACCGGTTCTGAGAGTTCCAGCGATATATATCTACATGCGCATTAGGATGTTTATTACTTGTATATATGTCCCTCTATCCCAAACTTGGTTATTACATCTGTGTAATTACTATTTTAGGTGATCAATATAGCTGTCATTCCAATCGTCGATGTTTTGGTGACCGTAGGTCCCACCCCTAAGGGGATGTTTGCCCCTAAGCGTCAAGCGTCAAATTTCCGTAGCCCTTGGGAGGAGGAACCATGTGGTGGCAAGTAACTCTTTGGTATACAGATAATTGGGCTAAAATTTAAGTGTTGGAATAGTTGAGTCTGGGAATAGGGATATTTGACGTAAGATCACTACTGAGATATGGAAGTACACTGACAGAGAATTATCTGTATTATCTCTGCGTCCCTACCGAAGTAAGGGGGGACGCTGCCCCCCGTAAAATAAATTATATAAATAAAATAGATCGCAGAAGATTGAAACTTGGAGAAAGGTTTGAAGGAGTCAGAGTCCGGGACGGAGTCGGAGTTGGGTTCAGTTTCGATGTCCAGGGACCCCCAACGGAGGGGGGTCTCGATCCTTGAAAAAAAAAGAAGACAGAAACAAACAGAAAAACAGAGGAAGGATGAGGAAAGAAGAAGAAAGGATGAATGAAGTGAAGGAGGAATAGGAGAAAGGAAGAAGAAAGAATGAGGAATGAGGAGGAGTAGGAGAAGGATTCAAGTTGGCTCCGGCGCCGGTGCAAGGGAGCCACTTATAGCGGTGCTTAGAGTTAATGAACAGTGTATAACAACAAATGTTTGGTGTCTATTATAAGTTGATTTTACAAGGTCATTAAGAGTTTCGAATTATGATGGTTTATAGCGTATGCGAGTGTCTATAGGACCCCCCCATTAAAGGGGGTCCCCGAACTGAAAAAGAGTCACAAGAGTGCAAAACTAGAGGTCGAAGGAGGAAGAAGAAGGATGGAAAGATGAATAAAGAGGGAAAGAATGAAAAGGAGTCTGACCTCAGGGCGTAGGAGCTGATTCGGATCCGGATCCGCCACCGGTGCTGGCTCCGGTGCGGTGCCGAGTTATTAAATATTAGTGTAATGATATAGCATGTGTGACCTTATATTAGTGTTTTACGGAAGTCTTGAGATTTCGAAAAATATATGGTTTTCAAGAACCATCAAGAGATTAAAAAATAAATAAATTAATAATAAATAAAATAAATAAAATTATCATTAATATTATTTTAATGTTTATTATATACAGTATTTTATTTACGTTTTTTACATAACCCTAAAGCAGTAATCATAAATCAAATCACCATATTACCATCTATACAATAACCAGCATCTACAACCTCTTCTTCCTGACATTAAGCTGTGAAATCTATTGAATCTATTGATTAAGGTCAACATTTCCTGAAGTAGCATTTTGAATAATAACATGGACATAAAATCAAGTTCTTTTTATACAAGCTATTAAAGCCAATAATATGTCCTAGACGTAACAAACGTTTTCATCAGTAAATAAAGCTTTACTTAAGCATCATCTGTTAACTATGAAATATACTCTACAATTTTATATTTCTGATGATATATCTTAGTCTTCGGTATTTTATAAATTGAATATTAATTACTTACACTTTATATATCGCGTGCTTTGAAGACGCACGGGAAACCAAGGAGGGTAAAGCAACTTGGGTTAAACCGTAACCCAGTCAAAGCTCACTACCATATACAATAAAGCACCTATTCCCCATCAAACTGTAACTTAACTATCACACTTCGTCAATGCATGGGTCTCATAAACATAACAATGTTATTTTACATTAACTGTTAATATGTAACAAAAAATTTACCATAACCATGTGTAAGTTTCCGACTCATTATGACAAGACCCCTAATCGCACAGCTTCATCATCCCACTCTAGCAACAAGCTAACAAGTTTTCATATTACATTATCTATCAGTTCACAGGACTACATACATTATCAAGCCAACTAAAGAATATAATGTCACAAGGCACATAACCACGCCTCCATCTTAAGTCAAGAACTACTCTTCCTCCGAGCACACTGCTTACATCACTCAAACCACATGATTCCACCATTGACTACACACCTCAACAGCGACTACCTTACACTGCTTTATTCGCATCCATCGCACCTCCCTTCTTGGTCCGCCCCTTCCTCTTCGATCTTCTTCTAATTGCACTCGCTTCTCTGTACGCACCGGCAAAACTATCACATACACTACTCCATGAGAGACAGAACAGTTCTCATGTTCAGTCCAATATACTCTCTAATTCATCACACTTAAGATATGCCGAAAGCTCTCTTACTATGACCAACACGAAGTATCTGATATATAAGTACATTCGAAATGTCACTTTGTTCTAACTCTGAAGCTCGCATTGATTCTTCCCACCAAGCCCTCCATATTATCAACTCACATCTACAACTATGAAATCCTATCATCATCGCTCCTACCTATGCTCTGAAACTACAACTACGAATTAGGTTTCGTAAGATTCGCGTGCGATCGCACTCTCACTGCATCTCGAATGACTAACTCATTAGACAAGTTCATTGATGCTACTATTCCAACCCTCAATACGACTCTATATCATAGTCTAAGTCTTGTAAAATAGTAACTATGATAGGTTACGTATGAGGTTTGGAATCAATTTCACTTTTGACGATGATCATTCATCTGACTGGAAATACTATGTAAAGGTCCTCGTACGTGAGGCCAAACACTCAGTAACCAGAGCAGCAATGTAGCAACAGGCATCACGTCATACTCCCAACACATCCACACTCAAATTGCCAGACATATATACCAATCGTTCTTCACTGACTAAAATTTGCGTGATGCCTTAGTAGCAACCAGCTCTATAAAGGTCACAAAGCGCACGCAAATTCTTTTTCCTGCCTATCAACCAGATCAAGAAGAAAGTACACACCACAGAATTAACAACCAAGGCTCAGCGTACACGAACCAAAATCTAGCTTTCAATTAGGTGGTACTCAAACTAATTTCTCGTATAAGGACTCTATATACAACGACACAACTATTACAAGACATACTATCATCGTTAACAAATAGATAAGTAACCCCAAACATCTCACCACCTTCTCCCTTTATATCTCACACCTAATATCCAACGATATATCAGTATCAGTATCAACAAAAGGCTTACACTTACTAGTTTTTCTTTTCACATTTAATCCAATAAGCTCTAAATAGCTTAACGCAGAACTAAGTATATATTACTAATACAATAACATCAATATTCTCACTCACTTTCCGCGAGCTTTACCGATATTCACCCCCTATACATCACACAATGTAACAAGTTCCATACTTCAAAAGCAGTAAGTCAGGCTAACCTCCCTAAATATACATAGCACACAATAACGTCAAACCTTTCACAAGACTTTAACCTTTTCTTTCAAGTCATACCTCATCATTTATAACCATATCTCGATTGTTAACCTCCCTTAACATCTTCAATAAACTGATTTATCGTTAGACTCCTCCTTCACGCAGCCTATCACTCCTCCTTCTCGGTTAAACACTCTTATCCGTCAAAATGAACACTTATCTACTTATTATAACTTACTCTACCTGGGTTTATATACAAAGGGAATGACTCCTCTTATATACAATGGGTCTCAACTACACAATATCAAATATCATAAACCTCCTCCACCAACAAACATTATAGCCCGTCCATATTGCAGCACCTTTACAGCAGAGTTTACTGTTACGCACAAACGACAAACTGGCCAGTACTCCAACTTAAGGTCCCCGGAATCACGATGTCATATGTTAACATTAAGCAAGCTCCACACTTAACACCTGTAAGTAAACTAACATTGCATACAAACCGACGTAAACTATTCACACTTTTTTCCACAGCATTCTCTTAACATATTACGTTTAATTTTACATTGAATAGTAATATTAACATCGATTTAATCATAATCTTATTCCAATTAATCAGAAATAACCAACGAATAATTGTAACATAACAAAGTTTTATCCAACTAACACAAAAATCAGTTTTTAACTCACTTCCCTTCTATCAATCCCATTCATCAATTCCACCCCCTCCCCTCCCTCACCATTCCTCTGCAAACACTCTCCATAAACAAATTGAAAAGCCACGGTGACATTACACACCCCTGCAATCAATCCTCTCACCAACCCCCAAACCATCTCACTCTCCCCTCCTAACACCCTCACACACATTCTACTATTCCTATAAAAGGGCCCTAATACCTTTACCTAATTTACGCCCCCCACTCCATTTCCTCGCAATATATATATATATATATATTAAATATATATATATATATATATATATATTTAATATATATTATATATTAGTATATATGATATATAATATATATACTATTATATATATATATATATTAATATTATTATATATATATATATATATTTATTATATATATTTTACTATTGAATATGGGAAAATTGAAATGTTAGCTGTATCTGTGGATCATAGGAGGTTTTGGTTTGTAAAAGAAATAAAAAATATTAATCTCTGTTTTTATTTAAAATTAGTATGAAAATGTGTTCTTTGGTGGCTCTGAGACGCACCACACTTATAGCGTAAAAACGTTGGAACAACTTTAATTTATAAAATTTTATGACTGAATTATCTAAAAAACATCG
>JABUQX010128575.1:42500-47500 GCA_015478945.1 Trachelipus rathkii
ATTTTCTGGGATAATCTGAATGATGTTTTGGATGGGGTGAGTAGGAGCTTCAGATTGATTGTGTTGGGTGACCTAAATGGTTGGATAGGTGATCAAAAAAAAGATGAGTATAACAGGTGGCTTTGGGAGTGTCGGAAATGGGAATGGCAGAAGGTAGTTAATTTATGTGAGGAGAAGTATGTGTGTGAAGTAATACTTTCTATATAAACAGTATTCATAAGTTTACTAGAGCTGGTGTAGTAGGTAGAGATGGTATCGAGTGAAAAGTATGATGATTTTATGTTGGTGACAGGAGATGTGGGAAGTATGCAGGTGGATATTAAATCAGTGAGAGGTTAAGTTGGATTATCAGATCATTATTGTTGTTTTATGTTTATGCTGGAGAAGGTGATAAGGAAGAGTAAGTAGGAAATAAGAGTGAGAAGTTAAGTGAACAAGGTAATAAAGAATTATTTAAGAGCCTTGCAAGTAAATCAGTTGATTAGCAGACAAGTTAAAACTGAGCAAATCTAGAAGCAAATGAAAGCAGATTGTTATTGAAACTCCATAGAGGCATTTAGATTTGCAAAGTATTTGAGATAGCGGAGTGATGAATGTCAACAGTGAGTGAGTGGAATGAAGGAGTGAAGTACAGAAAGGTGAATATAAGAAAATTCAATAAGAAGCGTGGTTGAATGTTCTAAAGACAATGATAAAGATTTTCAAAAGAAAGATGTTTGGAATTATATAAGGAGGAAAAAAGAAATACTAAAAGATGCATACGTAGGAGGAAAAGAGGTAAATGAACAGTTTGGAAGGAGGATGAATGAGGACTTACAAGGGAATAGGAAGCTCTTCTGGAAGGAAGCGCGAAAGGTTAAGAATGAGAATAAGGGGAATCTGCTTAGAATAATGAATAGGGATAGTGCTTTCGTAACTGATGAAATGGATGTGAGAAGAGTGTGGAGGGAACACTTCGAAAATCTGCATAACATTGGCAGTAATGAAGAGGTGATAAAGTAGGGTAAATGTGTTTGGGTTAATCGTGCAGAAGGAATAGAGTATTTTAGGAATAATAAAGGTCATTAGTAAATGGGAGGTAATGGAGTAGAGTAAGAAAGTTGAAGAATGGTAAATCTGCAGGTATAGATAAAATTACTGGTGAAATGATCAAGAACGGAGGAGAGATGGTGATTGATTGGATTTGGAAGTTGTGTAACAAAGCGTTTATGGAAGGTATAGTTCCGAGGGATTGGAGGAGAGCAGTAATAGTAATAACCCTTATATAAGGGTAAGAGGGATAAGGGTAACTGTAGGAACTATAGTAGAATTTGATTTATTGAGTGTTGCTTAGGGAGAAGATAAATGCTGGTATTTTTAGTCGAAAAAGTGCGTCCAGTGACTGAAAAGGACTGATTATGAAGAACAAGAGTGCGTTTAAGTAGTTGAGAATTTGACAAGATCAAATCTTTACATTAGAAAGTAAATAATTGAGAAAATGAGGAGAAGAAAAAGAATAAGTATATTTAATTTTGTAGATTCAAGTGTGATAGATTAATAAAGGATACTCTACCTGCAGAGTGTTAGTGACACTATGCGTTAGTAGTAAGTTTCTGGGCCAGAATCAAATGTATATACGATAGCAGAGAAGCGTGTATAAGAATAAATGGAATCAAGTAGTTGGCCTAATAATAATAGTGGGTAGGGCAGGGATGTGTTATGTTCCTTGGTTATTCAGATTTATATGGATGGGGTTATGAAAGAATTAGAGGTGGGGGTGGCAGGAGATGGTGTTAGAATGATGGAGAATGGAAGAGAGTGGAGGATGCCCTACCTATTATATGCAGATGATTTGATTTTTGTCAAATGGTGAGACAGCTGGAAAAGAGGAGAGGTAGAGATTAGGCAGGAATTGTAAAAGGAAGTGTTTGAATTTCAAACCTAGATATAAGTAAAGGTTGGTATTTACAGGATGTAGTAAGACACTGTGAAGTTATGTTAGATGGTAAGCAGCTGGAACAAGTGTCTGAGTTTAAATATTTAGGATATATGTTGAATGAAAAGGGAGCGGATGATGCAGAATGTAGTAGGAAAGTTGTGAATGAAAAGAAGGTGGCTGGTGCAATTAAATCCTTGGTGGATGTAATGGGACTAGAGTCTTAGGATTCGCTAGAAAGTCTTATGAGAAGGTATGTTGTTATATTAATAATAAGTAGAAGACTAAGAAGAGGATAACAATAGAAGGTTAAAGTACAATGTGTTCAGATGGACAATCTTAGGGGCGTGTTAGGTGTGAGAAGAATTGATAAAATGAGGAATGAACGTATTAGAGAGTTGTGTGGTGTGAAGAAAGGGGTAAATGAGAGAATAAATGAAAGTACGTTGAGATGGTTTGGTCATATGGAAAGGATGGATGATAGTCGGTTGGTTAAGCGGATGTATAGTGGTGGGAGGTGTGTTGGGAAATCGACCGACTGGGAGACCCAGAAGAAAAAGTGGATTAGTCTGTAAAAAGGAATACCAGGAGGAGAAACTGAAAGATCTAGCCCGAGGCAAGAGAAGGAAGGTTATAATGGGAGTGAATGGCTGGGCGTTTTGTGAGGGGGTATGGTTGTGACTAGGGTTGGGAAAAAACCGTTTTCAAACGTTTTTAATTCTACATGTTTTTTTTTCGTTTTTTTTTCATTAAATGTATTTTTAAAAATATAAAGAGGCTAATATGATATTTCACTTGAGTATTTTCATTTTTCAAATATAAGGATACTTGAAATTAAACAAATATTCCATTATGATTTATAAAATAGCAGAACTACCTTTCTCTTATATTTTATCAATTGTTTTCGTTACAATTTACAGTAGGTTGTAGCCTGCAGACTGCTGTTTGTAGGCTTCTACTTACTAATTTAACTATGTATTTTACATTTGTATCATATAATCATATTTATAATTTACTTTTAAATATTAATGTATATTATATTTATATAGAATGAGTCTGAATGACAAAACTCAAAAGTGACTTAAGGGATGCAAATGAAATAATAAAAATATTGAAATTAAAATTATACCAAGATTGTAAATGAAGGAGGATGAGTGAATGACTAAATTAAATATTTGGCTTTGGAATATCAACTTTTGATTCACTAATCACTAGTCCCCACTCCCCAGACCCCAGTCACTACTGAGTACTGACTACTGTGCTGTGACTACTGTCAAGCTCATTATCACTGGGCTCATCAGCGTGATCAGCCACATTTAATTTTGATATGACTGATAAGTCTGATATCTCAGTCGTATGAAGTATCGTGTGAGAATGACAGTGGTGAAGGAGCAGGGGCAGTAACAGGACTCTTAAGCTTAGCTGCCTTAGCATAATCATCTCTCTCAGTTGGCAAATTTTCAGAATTTCCTAGTTCTAGATTATGAGCAATAAATACTAGTTTTTGCAACGTCTACACAACAAAAGTTATATTTCATGCGAGGGCCTTTGCTACCTTTTATTTCCTTAAAAAGTACAGTCACACGACTTTTTGCACGTGGCATTTCTAAATTCTGATTAAATAATTATGATAAAAATGTTACTGAAAGCTGAAACAGAGTAAGAAAACATTAATGAAGCCACAAACAAAATATTATGAATATCAAAATTCAGAATATAAAATAAAAATATGGAAAACCCATAAAAATTTTGAACACAAACTCAGGGGCTTCCACCTTGTAGGAAATTGGAACCAAAAAATGTCCAAATTAGAGCATATTTGCTAAAATTTATAATATAATTGTTCAAACATGTAAATTCCACAACTTAATTGAAAAAAACGAAAAAAACAAATTTTTACTTGTTTTTTTCAGGCTGTGTTTTTTTCATGAAAAAAACAAATTTTGAAAAAAACAATTAAAAATTTATTGTTCTTTCCCAACCTAGTTTAGCTGTTGTCCACCTGGCCAAGTGATGAACCCCAGATTGACAACATGCCACGTGAGGGTCCGTCGCTGTCCCGTGAATCTAGAGGTGGATTTTCCTGACTGCGACGAGTTCTCACTAAAACGTATAAAGGGCCGGAAGGTTGGGCTTTTTCGACTTACGGGTCATATTCTTCTACAACTTTTCTATTTCGGTGCATGTTGCTCCCCCCCAGTCTTAAGGAGGTCTTTTGAGTCTTTTTAACGTGGTAGTAATGATAATTATAATAATAATAATAATAATAATAAAAATAATAATAATAATAATAATAATAATAATAATAATAATAATAATAATAATAATAATAATGTGTCATAATGAACAAAAATAATAATAATAATAATAATAATGATAATAATGTAATGTAATGTAAAAATGATAAATAATTTTAATAATAATAATAATAATAATAATATAATAATAATAATAATAATAATAATAATAATAATAATAATAATAATAATAATAATAATAATAATAATAATAATAATAATAATAATAATAATAATAATTAAGTATTTTATGTGGTTTTGTATTTTTGGTAGTGTGTGTGAATAGTGGTTTTGTGTTTGTATTAATATTCTTATTAGTGTGTACGTCAAATACAAAAGCAATAAAATCATTATTATTATTTTATTATTATTATTATTATTATTAATATTATTATTATTATTATTATAATTTTTATTATTCTGTGTGTGTGTGTGTGTTGTATTATTATTATTATTGATGTGTGTGTGTGTGTGTGTCTCAGTGAGTAAATATGTGTGTGTGTGTGTGTTTGTGTGTGTGTTTGTGTGTGTAAAAATTGTGTGTGTGTTTATATATATATATATATATTGAGTGTGTAGGTGTTTATGTGTGTGTGTGTGTGTGTGTGTGTGTGTGTGTGTATTGTATTATTATTATTATTGTACCCTATATTTTATTATTTATATAATAGTAATAATAATAATAATAATATTAATAATAATAATAATAATAATAATATTAATAATAATAATAATAATAATATTAATAATAATAATAATAATAATAATAATAATAATAATAATAATAA
>JABUQX010128576.1:0-12500 GCA_015478945.1 Trachelipus rathkii
CACTGGTGTTGACGACCGTCATTTTGGCTTTAGGACATTCGTTTAGGATAAAACAAGGGTTGACCTCCATTTGGGTTAAAGTGGAAGTATCATTCTATTACGGATCCCAACCCAGCTCAAAGCATTTATGGGACATGACTTTGCGTGAACTCCTGAAACCAGTGTAGTTGGCTTGTTATTAGTATCGGTTACGATTGTTGTTAGTTATATGTGTAGCGAGCCTTGTGTACCCTCAGTGACAAATTTGACAGGAAAAAATCTGTTGTTTTTTATATACTTAATGGAATTTTTTTTAATGATCTCTATTGTGCATAATTAAGCGAAGGACAGAAAATGAAAATTTATATGCTAGCAATTAACAACGCCGGAATTGGGTCAACTCATAAGGGGTCCTAGGAAATTTGAAATTATTTTCATCTATGACTTTAAGGACGGCGCCGTTAGACAAGTACAGTAGACGCAGCAAGTTTTTAATATTCTTTAAAACGTTCTATCCTACTTCTAAGCGCTACTTGCTTCAGTTCATAGATCTTCCTCAGCAATTATAAATAAGAAAGTGCTAAATTACGACTGATAATTCAACCACGTTCTCTTACTTTAACTAAAAAAACGAATAATCTATTCGACACAGCCATTTAAGTTTATATAAATATTTGAGTACCTATCGTTTTATCACTCTATATTACTAATAGATTAATTCTATTATTTATTTATAATTATATAAACGATCAATACTATACCTTTATTTGATATTAGTCTCAAGTGAGTGGTAAACATATATTGCTCGGTAATACTATCTATATCCTAGATACTAAATAGTATATCGTTCATCAAAGTCTATTGGCTCAATACTATATATTACGGGTGGACGTTATGGTTATTTTATACTCTCTCGTACCTCAATTATTAAATATACTTATTTTTTAATGAACAATGTAAAATAATGTTAGTATTAGTGATAATATAATATATATATCATATATTAAGGTATCTTTTTTATCCTTAAGCACTTCATGCTAACTATATATATATAGATAGAGATATTCAAAAAGAAGTGTTTCGAAAGTAGGTGATATTGATTAAACACTGTTTCGTGATCTTCTTTTTTGGAGGAGGGTACGGATCGAGACTAGTGGTAGATATTTACCTAACTGTACATTGTCTATTAACGGGCGACCGTCTGTTAGATCGGAATCTGCTCACGCAAAATCTTTTGATACACCATTCGTTTATTCTTTCTTGATTAATTTTTAAATTCTAAGCAAAACTAAGACTATTGATACAATTCTCTGCATTTGGTCGATCTTGTTAACTTAGATTGTTACTAGTTTTGATCCTGTTTGATACCCTGAGCAGCACCTGAAGAATGTCGTGTACTTCCCAGAAAAGGGGTTTTTTATACAACCATCATTCATGTGGATTTAATAGTATCTTTGAAGTTTTCTAAAGCAGTGATATCGGAAGTTATGGGAGATTGAACTTCCATATTAGATGCTTCCTTTATGTTTTCGGGGAGGCGGTTAATCAGTCATAAGTGGCAGAGCCTATCGTACATTGGTTTGACGGCGAACGCTATTGTCGATGATTTTCGAAGTCCTGGCGCGGAGTGAAATTTGTTTTCGTCTCTTATTATGCATAAATTTTGTGGGAACAAGTTATATTTGGTGCGCTATTAATTTAGTATAGTAATATTAAGGTAGGCCAGGTACTTATGGCTAACCAACAGGCTTACTAATTGGCACTTGGGCATTAGACCATATTTTGGCGTTAAATGCATGGACCAAGGGAAAGTGCCTATACTAAAGGGGAGGGGGGAGTGGGGAAGGGAGAAGGGAGAGGAAGTAGTAAAAGATTATGCGGGCCGTACTTCCTCGAAAGGGCAAAGGAAAAGGAAATGGAGGAATGAGAAACGGAGAGAACGGTTGAGGACCACAATGAGGGGAGGGCAAGATTTTGAAAAAGGAAGTATCCGGAAAATATTCTAACACTTTTTGAAAATTCCTTCCCCTTAAAATAGTTGGTTAAGACCGTTTTCAACTACTACAAAAAAAAAAAAAAAAAAAAAAAACACAGGTCATATAAAATTGCACAATTTTATATGCTTCCCTTCCAAGTATACATTACTCTCCAATGTTTTCCCTTCTATCGCATATAGGTACTGCAATATTATTATATTATATATACTATATATATATATAGTACTATATATATTATATATATATTATATATATTACTATATATAATAGTATATCTATATATTATTATATAATTATAGTATATAATATATGAATATAGTATTAATATATATATGATATCTTATATATATAACTTCACCAACCACGAGTTCATCTCGGCCACGCAAATTAGCCATGAAAGCCAGTCCAGCCAATTACAGTCAAATTAAGTTCCACAAATGTAAAACTGTCAAAGTTTAATAGTATATATATAAATATATTATATATATTATATATATATAGTTAATATTAACTATATATAGTATATTATATACTATTATATTTAGTATAATATATTATATATATATTATATTATATGATATATTATATATATATATAATAATAATATACATGAATACTATATTAATAATATATTATTATATGCCGCTGTTTGCCCCCAACCCGTGAATAGTGGTAATTATTATTTTATCCTGGTTTGTTTAAAAGAGTTTTGCTTTTTCCCAAGAAATCTTGTCAATTAGGCTAAACACTAGCCAGCTCAAAATTATTTCGGACTTTTCATAAGGAGAATTTGCATTGGGATGAAATTCTGAAAAATAAAATTATTAAAATAATAAAACTAATATTTTAATGTGAAACATAACTATTATACAGAAACACATAATAAACATTTACGCAAAAAATATTCTGTAAAATATGACACTTAGCAAGAAGCACTATCCCAACCTCTCTTCTTCACTGGGAGCAATGAGCGGCGACTGGAGACATAATTCAGTTTTTTTATATAGAGCTGGACGACCTCGTAAATTTGTGACGATGACATTTTGAAAAAAATTATTTAAACATAATTTAATATACAAATATTATTACCATATTTGTCCTGAAGATGGGAATTATGAATATTGATATTAAGATGTTAAACACAAACTAAATAAACAGTGAAAAAAGAAAATAAGAAGAGTATAAAGAATTTTGAAGAAAAAAAAACAGGGAGATTGTTGTTATTTTTTTGAACGATATTCGTTTACGGCCACTTAAGCAAGCGTTGCGGGTTAGAATCTAACTTTTAATCAGATACTGACAGGACGCGTTTGGAACCATGTTTAATAATTAACAATATTAAGATGCTAGCTCCGCAAATGCACGGTTGCATTGGGAACGAAAGCTTTTACCATCACATGCAACACCCAACAGCCAAATGTCCCAGCATTATACGACAGTTGATGTTGTTGATGGGACGAGTGGCAACGAACATTAACGGTCTTGTGGGTCTGCTTTGTGGGATGTTAAATCTTGCAAAGCCAACTGTGCAATTAATGGGTAGATGATATATATATAAATATATATATATATAATTATATATACTTAATTATAGGTATATATATATATGATCTATATATATAATAATATATATATTAGTTATATTTATATAGTTGTATAATATTTACATATTATATAGATATAGTATATATTATATATATGGATAATAAAATTCCAGTGGTAGTGAATTCTCAATTTCATGGAGATCTTTTCAGGGTAGATGAACGCGAAGTAGGGATTTTGAAGGGGACATGATGATGTTGCTTTGTTTCCTCGTTCTCAGGCTGTATGGAAAACTCTGTCCGACAGAGTGTCCCAATAGCAGCGTCTTTCTGTTTTCCGTGACTATATTGACAGGCCCAGTTTGCGGTAGCCAAGAATCCTCATGGATCTTTGTTCGAAATATAACTCCGTTGTTGCTTGTGGCATCGAAAAGTGATACCTGCCCACCATGATTTTGTTACCGAAAACGATGAAAATCAATTAACAGAAATCGCTCTGATGTTCAAGTGTGATGCGTCGAAGTTACGACTGTATAAACAAGCCAAATTTTTAGCACTTCCACAGGCGGTTCAGATCTCCAATACGAATCTGGTGAAGAAGTTTTTTAATGCATGACATTTTCCGAGAAGAAATAATGGTACGAACTAACGTAGACTAAATTACCGGCACGAAGTTTTTTTATATTCCGGTAGAGCAGTTTTGTGGCTCAAATGTAAACAATTCAAAAATTTCTTTCCCAAAAGGAAATTTTATCGTTGGAAATTTTGCAATATGATCGCAGACTCTCCCCCCCCCCCCCCCCAAAAAAAAACAAGAAATTAATCAATTCTTCCCATTAACTGTAAGCTTGTTTAATTTTATGTTTTGTTATTTTGGGATTTAATAATATACTATATATATCTGTATATATATATATATATTATAGTATATATATAGATACTAGTATTACTTATATATAATTAATATATTAGATAAATATATATATAGTATAGTATAATAATAGTATATATAAATCTGATAAAAAGTTTTACCATACGCCCCGAACTAACCCAACTGTTGTGTTGGCGTTGCGAAACAAATTTTTGCGAGGTTGTCCAAGAATTTTGGGCTAAGAAGTTTTCTGAAATATTTTTTGGCTTATCAAAATTTAAATATGAACTAAAGTGAGTAAATTGAAGGCCAACAGAAAAGTAAAGAATTATACTATATATATTATAATATAATATACTATACTAAATAGTAAGTATATATATCATATATACTATTATAAAATATATAATATAATAGCTATAATATATAGTATATATATAGATATAAATATATATATATGTATAATATCGTATATATAATATATATATATACTTGATATATATAATATGTACATTAAATGCAGGAAGAAGCACATTTAAAATGAAAATTGTTCCAAATTTTCCTATTTTGGTTTATAATGTTTGCTTTATAAAAATTTTTATTTTTCAGTTTAAATTTGCCTTATTTCAATATTATCTTTTTTATATTTGGCAAAATATGAATATGGAGCTAGAGCGCCATGTGATAGCTGTGATCTTTTTTTGCTTTTTTTATTTAATGGTAATTATTAAGCATAGAGTGGGATACACGTTGCCCCCATGCCTCGCATCTCGGGTGCGGGCTACCGCAGCCTCCCGGCAACAAGCTGATGCCTAGAACGTCGAATTCGACACTGATAGGCCCCTGATTTTCCGAAATAATAACTGACTGGTTGATGAGAAATTTTAAAAAGAAAATTGAAAAGAAGAGAAAATGTCTCGTTTCTTTTTTCATCCGCCCGCACATTTTATTTCAATATAAAGAACTTCAAACCCATACAATAATTTATTAAAAAAAACGTTCCTAAGTTATTTTACTTCGCATGTTAAATCTAATCTAACCTTAAAAACATTGGAATGAAACCATACCTCGATCTTCTAACCTAACCAAAACTTATTAAATAAATCATGGAACATAATTAAAATATTTTCTTCAAATTATTTTTTTTGAAAAATTAATACAGCGGGGAAGAAGAAAAAGGAGATCTGCCCCTGATCGTTCCCCTATATTGATGTTTTATCCAAAGGCATGAAACAAATAAACATAAAATAGCACAAGACCAATCAAATACATAAGATTTAATTACTTAGCCTATATACAGAAAACTTTAGTAAATGCAAATTTCCTTCCTATTACTAATTATATCAAAATAATTACTACATATGCTAGAAATATAAATTTTTGCTCTCTAAATCATAGTATATATTAATACACAAATTGCAATGTAATAATATTAGTATAGTTCAATATATTAAGTGTATATATATTTTATACTGTGTTTAATACAATACTATTTATATATTATTAATAAAGCAATAATATTAATCATATAGTAATTAAGGTATAATATATTAAGGTGTGAGACACATTTAAGTAATACTGAAATATAGATACGTTTATAATGTTTTATTATATAATATATGCTAATTATATATGTTAATAATATAGTATGATAGTATATATATACATTCTCGCACGCATTGGACCCGCCAATTGAGTATCCCACGAAGGAAAACGCAGAAAAACACTATTATTCTTTAAGTCACTCAAAGCTCCAATAACCACATAAAAAAAAATTTGGGGATTTTTTGCCCCGTTCCACCTATGTATTAAAAAATCCGGATGAGCAAACACACAGCTAACTCTCAAGTAGAAAGTACGGATTTGAACGTTAGGCTGTCTCGTAGCCCAGATAACTTGGGGGGTGAGAATTACATTATCCAATAACTTATTGCTTAAAATTGTCCACACGCACGTCCGGCAAACTACTTTATGAATTTCAAAAGAAAAATCTTTCAAATGTATTATAATATTATAACGGTATTAAGATAGCTATCCGGGATAGCTTTGTTGTATGAGTAACTCAATTTAAAGGGATGAATCACGGGGTGAGTTATATTATTATTATATAACTCAGTATAAAGTGTATATAGCAATAGTATAGATAGTTAGATTATATATATCGCTTAATACGTATATAATCATGATATAAGGTATATACTATATATAAAATTTAAGTTATTATAGTATAGGTAGTAATAAATAATGTATATAGTATAATAGTTTATAAGAGATATTAATATATAATTTAATTATGGCACATATTAGTATATAATACTAAAGTATATATATTATAGGTAGGTAATAGTAAGTAGAAATATATAGGCTATAAATCAAGTAGAGTATATAAGTATTATATTATATATATTAAGTTATTGATATAGTTTAACGAGAATATATGATATAAGTACGTATTATTTTATACTATATATAATATATGATGATATATATATTGTTATGTTATAATATATATTATCATATAATAAATTATATATATATATATATTATATATTAGTATATATATATATTTTATATATATAATTCATATTATAATTATAAATGATTAATAATATATTATATATGGTATATATTATATATTATTTATAATATATATTAATATATATATATTTTATTATATATATATAATTCTATATATTATATATGATATAATTATATATTATTATATTATATTATATATATAATATACATATATATATATATATATATAATATATATATAGTATAATATATATATATATATATATATAATAGTAGTATAATATAATATATATATATATAATATGATCTACTATATAATATAATATATATATACATGGTGCTCCTCAAAAATAAAACACTGTACTAACACTTTGAACACGTATACGCAATGACTTAATTTTTAATGAGACCATAGGTGGACAAGGGTTCGTTCGTTATTAAATCAGGCACTCTTAAAATTAAAGAGAGAAGAGTACATGTATGTGGTATAAGGAATATCGAGATGAGAGCTCAGTGTAGTCGCTCGAAGAGAAGTGTTATGTACCAAGAATGAAAGTGAACAAGGCCGCACCATTGGTCCCCAGAACACAAGCTTGCAGTAACAGAGACCCAATGTGACTTCCGGCAAACGAACACGGCAGACAGGATTTTGTCTCATTTGGCAATGTCTCCGACAGGACATTTCTGGCTTTACGAGATTGTTCCCAAAATTGTTATTACAAGCATGTTGATCACGAGGTTCTAATGGGTATTAATTGAGCTGATAAACTCTGTACCCTTGCAGGGTTTAATCAGCCACTAAATTTAAAAAAGGAAGTCTCATTTCTCGTGTAGTTCCTTGGGGATAACGCACAAAAGAGTATTCCAAATACTAACCCTCCCTTTCTTCCAATCCAGTGTATTTGGGGAAATGCTGCATTCGCAGGTGGAGCTCTTACAGTCGCGATGGTAAGTGGGGGAGGTTGCTCCATCGTTTGCTTAAAAAGTTGAAATCAACGGTCGGCCCATCCACCTAACAATCCTTTTCCCGTCAATGTGTGAAACCGACCCTTGACTACTGGCAGCAAGGTTTCAGGTACCTGTCCCCCCCCATTCGACCTTGCCCTTTCCTGTTTAAAAAACAGACGGATCCCTACTGATGGCCGCAATGCCTGAAATAAATCTTCCGACACCACAAAGTTTACCCCTGTAGGTTTAAATGGTGCGTTACCAGCTTTGAAATTCAAGATACAGGGAGGATTGTTACGGACGCCCAAAGAGAAGGCTTAGTAATTTATTGGGCCGGAATTAAATAGACAGAGCCCATTATTAATTTAATGGTGGCTGTCATACAGCCTCTCGCCAGGGGATACACATTTGGTTTTTTGGTAGGTGGATGAAAGAGCCCTGTCCAATCCTTCCTGCACGTTTATGCCAGACACCATTCACACCAAAAATCTTGAAGTTTCTTGGCCCCGGTGCGGCAAATGACGGTCCCCCCCTATATTCGACATTGGAGGAGCATTGCGGGAAAGCTTTAAAACGTCCACCCGCCCTTGGCTTATGTAGCCATTTTTCACACGCGTAATCGGCGTTTCAAAAATGAGAATGGACCGCTTATCTTTTTGAAGCGAGTGTCTTGTGTCTCCACGAAGGCGTTCGTGATATGTGTCCGCAAGAGATTTCGGTTCTGCTTGGGGGATTTGGGATGCAGGGGTTTACCCTAGTAGAGGACATCCTGCGCACTCTGATACCTTTTGCAGGGTTGGTGGAGTGAGTCCTTCCCAGCATGTGGCTTTCACCCTCGTCCATAAACGTTACGTTTTAGTTTTGACGTGTTGTGAACGTGCTTTCCAATCACTGCCCTTTAAGGCTATCTATGTGATTTCTCACTCTGATAGCGGGCCAATCGGTTCCCCGGTTCGCGTAGGCTGGTTGGGCGGTTTATCTGAACTCCCCTTACCTGAATCCGTCCCCTTTTTGCCAACCTTCCGCACATCGGTGGCGCTTAAATCATCGCGGGTTGGATCCAAACTTGTGCATTAACCTAAGGTCCAAACACTGTATTCTCTCTTCTCGATAACGGTCTAAGCTTGAGAATAATTCCCCTGCCCCAACACTTCTTGTTTTAGGATAAGTCTACACCTGGCAATAAATGAAAAAGCAGTGAAATTGTAGCTATTAGCTAGAGGCACCTTTTCATTTTTACTTCGTGAGAACACCCTGGTAATAGTGATATAATATATAATAATGAAAATTATAAGTAAGTAATAATAATTAGTAATTATATAGTATATATATAGTTATAATGATCTGATATATATATACTAACATACCATATCCTAACTGTAATCTACGCATAGGTTGTATTAAATTGTAGAAAAACATGCTATTTCTTTATTATGAATAAATTTTATAATTATATAACTTCGAGTAGGCAAATAATCAGACAGCAACTTTCGTTTCCTTGTTAAATTGGGTTTTCCAATCCATGGGTAATTGCCCATTTGGTGAATGTATTAGTCCAAATTTATTACCCGTATTATAAATTTCCCCATACAAATATATGGCACCCGGACTCGTATCAACATTTTTATATAAATTACTACTACTACTATTTAATTTTTTTAACGCGTAATTTCTCAAAGGAGAATTCGGAAGTTTTCTCCAATTCTAAATTGTTTTTCAATATAATTATATCCATCTTGGCAGTCAATTTCTCACACACTATAAAACCACTATGAACAGAGGATTCAAAGAGTTCTATTTTGGAAAATCTGAGTCGAGTCTTTTTTTCTGGCTTTATAACGAAGGCCTTCATTATGCAAGCAAAAGATCTGTTTGAGAATCAAAGTCACTAAAGTCAATAGCCTCAAATGAGCGCAAAACATTCAAATCAGAAAATAGAGCGCCAACCCTTCTAATACAATGTTAAAAGGTTTTAATTAAATGAAACTGTTTTTGTCAAAGAATTATTATGAAAAACACGTTGGTGGATGGAAAAAATACTGCGCATTTTTTTTTTTTTACATTTTAGTTATTAATGATAAGAAACTGAAACATTTATTCATTGAAATTGTAAAATTTATATTTTTGTGTTAATACCTTCATCCTGTTCGCTTAATTTTCTTCTGACTTATCTATTTCCTACCCACCACTTTTATAATTTAATTACCAGAGGCGGAACCCACAATTTTTTTAGTTATCCAAATTTTCAACTGAACTAATTTTCTGATATCTGCCAATCGCAACCCTGCAACTTTTCTAAAAAGTCCGCTATCGCAAATCGGCTAATTTATCGCTAATAATTTTTTTTCCTCCACTATTGAAGTCTGCAATAGTCAACAATCCTTTATTGTAGTTAAACATGAATTTCCAATAAAATTACTTTGCTACAATTTTCAGTATTTTACTTTAATTTTTATATTTTAACGTTATTTTATTTTATGTAATCATCAAAGCCATATCAAGAATGGTTGAGATGATATATATATAGATGATGATATATATGATAGATATATGTATGTATAATACATATATATATATATATATATATATGATATATATACATATATATATATATATATATAGATATATATATATATATATATATATGTATATATTATATATATATATATATATATATATATATATATATATAAGATATATATATATATATAAGAGAGAGAGAGATATATATATATATAAGATATATATATATGATATATATATTATATATAGTAATATATATATATAAGGTATATATATATATATATATATATATATAGGTATATATATTATACCTTCCAACCTTAATTAAAATTTACTGGCACTATTATTGTTAAGGTCCCCTCCTCCTCCTCCTCCTCCTCATCCTCATCCTCCCTCCCTCTGGCACAGCCAATTTCAAATTCAAGAAGTGGCACACCATTCACAAAACACTCAGCCTCATGCCTCTCACTCAGTCAGGATGACCCTTGGGCCTGAGGAGACACCAACTGTTCAAGCTTGGCCCAACTCTCCCACAGCCGCAAGAGGCCCAGTGCTGTACTTGATAAAGTGGTTCACCCAGGCCTTCTGTGCTGTGGTGAAACATCCACATACGGTGGGTGGTCCAACTAGCCACTCTTTTTTGGCAGTCGCTTCACTGCTAATTGTGGAACTATGAATCATGGACTGCGGACTGCGGACTTAAATTGCGAATTATTTAGACATTCCATGCACTGCAATTCTACAACTTTTTTAAATATCGTAACGTAACTCCGCAATTGCACCAGGAATGCCCACCCTTGTAATTATTATCTACCTTAATCTATCTATTTGTTTATCTTTTCTATTCATTTATTTCCTCAACGTTTTGTTTTTAATAAAAATCTTCTAATAATTTGCAAACTACCAAATATAATATCTAGTATTATCTTCTCCTCGGTGATTAATTAAATCGTCAAAAATAAGTATTCGGATTGTAGACTAACAATTTATAATAATAATAATAATAATAATAATAATAATAATAATAACACACACACACACAATAATAATAATAATAATAATAATAATAATAATAAATACTAATAATAATAATAATTACTAATAATAATAATAATAATAATAATCATCATAATCATAATCTTATTTCAATAATAATAATTAAATAATAATAATAATAATAATAATAATAATAATAATAATAATAATAATAATAATAATAATAATAATAATAATAATAATAATAATAATAATAATAATAATAATATAATATAATATAATACTAGTAATGGAAGTAGTAGTAGTAGTAGTAGTAGTAGTAGTAGAGTATGTAGTAGTATAGTAGTAGTAGTATAGTAGTATGTAGTATGCCATGAACTTAATTTTTTTGTTTATTCAGGTAGGTTCTCGTTAAATTTTAATGTTTGAGAATTTTTTTCATTTTTTTTTTTTATGGAGGTAGCGAATTTTGAATAAAAATAATCTTGAATTTTAATGAATGAGTCTTTTTTTTTATAGAGAAGATAATTTAATAATTTCTATTCTTCAACTAATTGAGGTCTGAGGAGTGTTCCATGATAAAAATCCTTTAAAGTTCTTGAAGAATTGTTCAAGAGAAGGGTTCCATTAATAAAGATTTATAAATCCTGCTACAGCAAACTTTAATTTTCTCTGCAGCTGTTTTTAATGGTATAAATGAGTTCTTGATGTAAAATGATTTTATGTAAAATGATTTAATGTAAAATGATTTGACGTAAAATGATTTGATGTAAAATAATTTGACGTAAAATGATTTGATGTAAAATAATTTTGACATAAAATGATTTGATGTAAAATAATTTGATGTAAAATGATTTGATGTAAAATTATTTGATGTAAAATGATTTAACAACTTTTTTACACAAATTTAATTTGTGAAAAATTAATTACGTTTCAATATTTATCAGTTTTTGACAGTAAATAAGTTTTAAATTTGGAAAATATTAACAAATTCACTTCTTTAATGAACTCCTATTTTCCGTTGTTCCAATAATTTTAATAATGTATCTTTCATGTCAATTATGTTTTAATTATTTTTCCACATGTTTCTTATAGTATTGTTTAAATT
>JABUQX010128577.1:0-27500 GCA_015478945.1 Trachelipus rathkii
TATGGAAAGGAAACGAGGCTGGATCAGTAGTGTTGGAGAACGACGATTCCTTTTACTTGTAGAAATTTCCTGCTTGCCTAAACATTCTCATTCGCTAATACAGCTGAAGGGAGAGCAGGAGATTTATTTCTAGCTAATTCAGGGTAAAATGCAATCAGGATAAATAGCTTTTCCTTCTTTCCACCCATAACAGTGAATCAACATCCGATTTTCGTTCATAGATCGGTGCTGCAAAATATTTATCTCACAGTAGTTTGAATAGTATTCTCTAATTCATGTTGTTTTCTCTCACTGCTGCTTTTACGTTTGCATTTTAACTTTTTTCTCTTTGGATCAGTTCCACTTGGTTTGATGTATTGAATATCCTTCATTTTCTTCTAACGAATTTTTTTTTTGTAGCATGTCATAAGCATTTCCAGAAAATTGAATGTGTTTCGTTCTCAATCAATATTTGCCGTTTCATTTTCAGATTCTTTTCCTGTGAACTCTGTATCCAGACTGATACAATTTTGAATCATTATTTTGTTCATTCAGATTCTGATTAATGTCATATTTTTCTTTTTATAAAAGGTTGGGCCTTCTTTCCTCATTTCCACAATAATCCTTATTCTGATCAATGTGGTCAAATGGAGCTAATTTGTATTGTGGATATCTTAGCCACTGGGTTGCAGAGTACATATAAGTTTCTTCTCTTTAATGTACCAAAACGTTACTAAACCTTTTCTTAACATCAAATCTTTCATAGTTTTTTTACACCGCTATCCTTCAAGTTTTTGCTAAATATTTTTGTAATGCATTAACTGCTGGTATTGACAAAAGATATATGCTCATCACATTCACTCGCGTCATCTTTATGGTTAAATTCTTCAAATGGTGTTAGCAATCTAATTAATTCTCTTCCATGTAGTTTTCACGCAGTGAATTTCGCATTTAAGATATATAGATGTGTTTTTTGAATTTGAAGAATATATTAATTGCAATTTTTTGCTCTATGATCCTTTGCGGCAATAATAGATGAATTCCATCTGTCCCTACAGTTTGATAGCTTTGTGTTTGTTAATAAGATTTTTTGAATTTCGTAGACTTAGGTTGTAGCAATTGGTGATCTACTAAATGACCTACAATTTTCCTAAAATGTATTAATCTTTTAAATTGATTTTGAGAAAATAGTAGCATCGATGATATGTACTAGCGTGTAAGGAACTGAAGATAAAACATTGTTCATTTAAAAAAACCTGTCGACTCATACTTTATGTAAGTCTTGTTGCGTTATCTTAAGGTCTGGCAGAGCTTCCCAACCTGGGGTATCGCGGACCCTGGTGGTCTCGCATACGGTTGGGGTACATGAAAATAATGTTGATATTGGCGGAAAGCACCAACTGAAATTATTACAAGGCAGGTTTGAACTTGTATATCAAGAGTAATAATTATTATGTACTTTCATCATGCAGTAAGATAATGTGATTACAAATTATTAATATTTTTATTTGTATTGATATTAGGGTATATACTATTATAGCAAGTTGAAATAATTGTCACACACGTGTAAATAAAAAATAATAGGCTTAGAAGTCATTAACTTGAGTCTTTTGATTATTTAGCTTACAGCCTAAGAACATTACTATCCAACAAAAGAAACATTTTTTTTGGCGTGAAGGACAGGTAGCGAGGAGTTATGAGCCAAGAGGGTACTAATGCCATGAAAAGCCTAATCTCAAAAGGAGTACGCGGGAAGAAAAAGGGTTGGGAGCGTTGTGACTTAGGACAACATGAATATTTTATTTTTTTAAATCCCAGCTCTAAGTGTTTCCTCACTTTTTTGACATATTATATTTTCTCCTGAATGAGAAACACTAAACTACTGATTTGTAAGGTTCCACTCTTCCTTTGAAAACTCTTTATCATCCCAAGCTCTGACTACTTATAAGGCTTTCATTGTTATATGAGCAAGTCCAAATCTCTGATGTTAATGATATTGCTTGAATTTCTTGGCAGCTGAGAGTGTTATTTGTCTTACCCCTTTGTATAGTAATTGTTTGCTATAATCTTCTTCTGAAAGTACTCCTTGATTGATATTATACTGTGTGACATGCGGTGATTTATTATAATTCTCTTAAATCCACTATCTTCCTAACAAATAGAAAATGCAGATGGTCCACTAGCAATCAATTCCCCAATTTGAATGGAATTCTGTGCTTTTTATCTATCAGTTAATATTCCCATTTCTTTGTCTTATCCGTATTTAATAGGGAGGATTTGAAGAAATCTTTAATAGAGGAGAAGTTGATGAAGGGATGGACAAGGATCATCATCTCTGGTGTCTGTAATATCATGTCTCTCTTTCGGCCACTTTTCCTCTTGAAGATTCGGATATTTCTTTTATCTTCAAGATATGGTGGTTGTTAATGTTTCTCTTCAAGATGATCCAGTAAAGGTATTGTGTGCTTATATTAATATTTGAACCTTTCTTTTGGGTTTCTCTTGGATAGTTAATTGGGTTAGAGTCCAATATGGGCACAGTATTGTCACAGTCACGGTGTTTAGCGCCTTCTAAGGAGTGTATCTCGTAGGTAGGTTACTCTAGGAGGAGTTCGGGACGTGAGGTAAGGGTGCATGATAAGGTTACATATATTTAAAGAGTCAAACTGTCGCGTTCATATATAGTGTATGTAGTATATATATATATATATACGTAATATTATATAGTAATTATATATATATAATATATTATAATATTATAATATAAATATAATATATTATATATATATATCTAGTATTCATATATTTATATAATGAATATATATTATTATATAAGGTAGTATACTGAAAGCTTCATTTCGGTCCGGAGACCCGGCCCTGCGGCGGAATTAAATTTAATTCTCCGCGCTGCCGGATTCCGCTCTGCGTGCCAAAATTGTCGCGTGCAGTCTCGATTGAATTATATATTATTATGATATATAATATCTATTATATTAATATATTATATATAATAATATATATATATAATATGATATACTCTATATAATATTATAATATAATAGATATATATATAAATAAATTATATATGCTGAAAGGCATATGGTTGATTCGAGTTTTTGTGAAATGTTTTTTCATAGCTTATATATAGCAATATAACACGGCATCTGCGGATGGGAAAAATTAAACTTACTCATCAATTCGCATCCTCGGGATATTAAGAAATTTGACAATGATAGAATCACACAGCACACACACACACACACACACCTATATATATTATATATATATATAATAATATATACTAATATAATATATATATATATAATATTATAATATATATAATATATATATCTATATATTATAATAATATACTCATATAATGATATTATATATGGTGTAGATTAAGGTGGATGGGAGTCAAGTGTGATGAAATGTGCTAAATGCGAATTGAAAACGTGTAGGAAGTAATTGTAGTGCGTGGTGCAAGTTGTTTTAGTTGAGTCAGAGGGGAATTAATCTATAGTGATGAATAGCGTGAGTGGAGTTTAGTATTTTATCTGAGTATAGTAGGACGCGTCGTTATAATTTGTGGTTTATCATAAATTCTCGATGTTCTTCGTGTATGTTGTAGGATGAATGGTTAGTCTCGTCTTAATAGTTATTGTTTTTGTTCAGTGTTCGTACTTAATGGTAATTATCTTGTAATTAAGTTGATTTTTTCAGTATGGTATTATTATTGAGCTTATATGAACTATATCTAAACAACTACCATAAGGGTAGGTGATGACAAGCGAGGTTTGAGGTACATGCAGTGGCAGACGACGCTAACGCGTGGAGATGGTAGAGCGGTGATGGATCGGTGTGGGTGGTGCAACGAGGTGGTGAGGCTGGTGGTGTGCATGGGTAGGTGTGTCTATGTGGGCGTTAGTTATGTGACAGTTGTAGTCGAGTTCTATCGTAAAAGAAATCCCATGTTTCTCGTTTGGTATTATAATCGACTAGATTATATGCATGAGGATATTGGAGGTGGTGTGAGTGGGAGACTCGTCGAGGTGTTGGCGATTATAGGTTAATCGTTAGAAGTATGGGGGGCAGTGGCGTAGGTTGGATGTAGGTTTAATGTGGTGTGAGTGTATATAGTTAGTATAGTTATAATATGTGTGAGTGGTAGGTATCACGGACTGGACTGGGTATAGTGCAGACGTGAGTAGTATAGGGGTGATAATATAGGGATGATGCGAGAGTGATAATTCGTAGGTGGATGTGAGGAAGGTGGTCGGTATGTGAAGTGTGGAATGAGTATATATGTGCATATATTGATTGGATGCGGTAGTGTGATTAAGTGATGTCTGTGTTGCTTGGGGGTAGTGGTGTGTGTGTGTTGTGAATGGTGTGGTGTGTGTGGTGTGTGTGTGTGTGTGTGTGTTGGTGTGTGTTGTGTGTGCGCGCGGCGCGTGCCTGATGTCTATTTAGGTCTCACAGCATAAAATGGAAGTCATTACATTAGCCCTATAGAGGAATACCGATCACAGTGAGAATTTGATTTGTTGTAAATGGAGTAATATAATCAGAGCGAGAGGAAGTATCTACAAGAAGGAGGTAGGAAATGAAACATCGAAACAGTGTGCAAGAAATTTGCGTTCCTTCATTACATGTGTGTTGAATTTGATTAATAAAATATGTCTTTTTATTTTCTTCGTGGTATTCTATGTTTGGAATAACGCGAAGGTTCAGGAATAATGTAATATTGTCTGCATGCATCAGTTGAATATGACTCTAGAGTGAGAAGGAGTAGGGCATTTGTTAATAAGATGATGTGAGTGGACAGGAGGTATTTTAATGTTATTGGATTATATTATTATACATGTATTATTATTATTATATGCTGCTTATTATTCTATGTTCTATATTATATATTATATTAGAATTTTATATTAATATGTGATTTATTATTATTCTTATTATTATTATTATTTTATTATCTATATAGTTATTATTATGTATTAATTATTATTTATTGAATCATTATTATTATCTTTTTATTATTATTATTAATTATTAACTATGATAGTTGATTAGGAATTGATACGGAGGGAATTTTAATTTATATTTTAATATATAAAATTTATTTATGTGATCAAATATATAAGTTTTTTATGTTTATTATTAGATTATTATTATTATACGATTATTATTTATTAGATATTATTGAGATTATCATTATTAATATATATTATTTATTATTGATTATTGATTATTCATTTATTATTTATTAGTTATTTATTGATAATTGCTATTATTTCATTATTCGTTTTTACTCTTGATTTGTTAGCTGATACTCCATATTTGTAGCATGAAGATTTCCATTACTTTAGACTGCGTTGAATCTCTCTTTGCGAGTACGATAAACTGTGAAGTGCAAATATGTGTAAAGTAGACTCTGTAGAGCTCATATGGCCATCTTCTTTTTCTTGAAATATTCTTGTCCGAATTCCTGAGTAACAAATCCCTGCAGAATAGATTGTTAATATGGTAGCTTCGGAGGGTATTGCATCGTTCTTGTAAAGGAGAAAAGAGAAGTTATTGAATAGATGATAACTACGCAGTTTATAAGTGCATAAAAAAGTGAAATATACAATAATGGATAAAAGAGCTCTCTGATTAGGGAAAGCCTGCAGACCAGAATGTCGTCGGCAGTAATTTTCACAAAAATCCAAGAGTTGTATTTTTATTACAAGATAATGGTAAGATGGCTAGAGTTTTATATAATAAAACAAAAAAAGAAGAGGTCTAATTAAAGATAAAGCTAAGGGCGTTCTTGAATGAAAAATTCAAGTAAACTTGAATTTTACTTCAAGTGAATACGAGTATGTTGTAGTAAATTAAATCAAAGCAGATAAATAGTTAATCGCTTATTCACAACTTCGCTGGCTTAGTATGACTCGAACTGTGGTGACTCTTGTCCCAAGCTTCAGTATAATATGGTAAACATTATGGAAGGCGCAGCAAGAGGATGTAGTAATACGAGTCAATATTGTTGTTAAGATAAGATAAAACAAACAGGATAACCATCAGATAGACTTATATTAATACATTATGAGTTAACATTCTAACAATTGAGATGGAGTCAGACAGCACTTGCTATGCTACATCAAAGCCTGGACAATGCTTCTCACAGCAATTTCAACGCAGAACAGCAACAACAGCTCTCTGTAAGGTGCCTAGTACATTAATGCTAAGCCAATGAAACATAGTTCCAGGGAAGTAAGTGACTCTGATGGGTACAGTTATTGACTAAGTCGCAAGTGTGACAGTCAATTCATCATTTCTAATAATATTTAGTTATATGTACATATAGTATTATGAGTAATTATGCAGGTACTATTATATATTTATATTATGAACGCAGTTTATCATATAATAGGATATATATAGTATACTCGTAGTATATCTAGGTCGTAGTAAGAGATACTAGATTATATATGATAATAGTAAGGATAGTGTAATTGTACTATAGATATATATATATATCTATATAAATATACCGGAATATAATATATATATATATTAAGATATAATATACATCATTATATATATATAATAACTATATAATATATATATATATATATAATAATATATATATTATTTATATATAATATTATATATAGTATATATATATCTATTATATATATATTTAAGGTTGACCGAATCCGGTTTTCCGTACCTGGCACCTTCACAGGAAGTCGAGCACGCGCATCGGCACCGCACGCACTCAACATGCACCCAGCCGCTCGTCATCTTTATGCATTTCAACACATCAAAGGAGCCATCTTTTCTGCAGTGCGGACAGCAGCGTCCGGACACACACATGCACACACCTCACAGCCCACAACACACACACACATATATATATCATATATATAATATATATAATATTATAACTATGATATATAATATATAATACTATAATACTATAGTATATATATATATAATATATATATTTATATATATAATTTCAGGATTGGACAAAGACAGTAGCTTTTTGGTCAAAAGTCCAAAAAGCCAGTGGATTTTTGGCTAATTGGATTTTTGTGCCAACCCTGGAGAGGTATTTGAACCCTTGCCTTGATATAAATTCAGTTAGGGAGAAATTTTTTTTAGGGTCTATAGGTACATATTTGCATTAAAATAAGTATATTTGTTGAGTATAGATAATGAGTTTAGGTACTAAGGTGATGGTAAGGTGATATTGTTATATATAGAAAATATATATATATATTATATATATTATATTATATATAATAATATATACTTTATATATATATAATATAATATAGTATATAATAATAAGAGAATTAGGCTCAAGTTTGTTTGAAGTACAAATTCTATATCAACAAAATCCTATTTTACCTACTACATATATTTAGGAAAATTAGCTTTACCCTACCGGAGTTTTTGTTGAGGTTTGGATGCTCAAAATTTATAAGAAGGTTTTAATTTGTCCTTATTTTATTTTCATTTTAATTTCTCTTCACTGTCGTTCTTTTGTCTTCTTTGCTTGTGTTAGTGCATTACACTATTTAATCATTACATAATTTTATCGCTAAAATCTTAAATATTGCATAAATAAACCTGTTTTTGAAAATAAAATCCTCAAAGATGAGGTTTTGCAAGACTGATGATTCTAAAGTGTTTTTTATTTAATATTAAATCATTCATGAAATATATTATAATATATATTAATAATGTTATTAATAATATATATATATAATGAATATATATATATATATAATATATATATAGATATATATATTATATTTATATATATATAATATTATATAGTAATATTATATATATTTTATATGTAATAAGTATATATATATATAATTTATATAATATATATAGTATGACTTTCACGACAAAAATAAGAAAAAGCCATATCTTGAAAACTACTATACCTACAGTTAAAATAATTACTTTGTTGATCTGGTAAGATTTAGTTTGGGAAATATGTGACAAATACGTGAACGACGGTATTTTGTTTTTTATGTTTAAAGTACTATAGCTATAGGTTAAATAATATACATTTTTGGAAGCCTCGAAAAGTAAGTTAGGATCATGACGCAATAATTCTTAAGTTTTTTATTATTATTTTTAATTAATACAATTTAATAGAAATAAAATTTTCTTGCTAAACGGCAAGGTAGGGGGCTCGAGCCGAGGGGAACAGAGGGGGGACGTTTTTCCATACCCCCGTAGGGAGGGGCGGAGGCACCCCCGCGACACCACAAATACTAAAGAGCGGGGTTCCGGAGACTCTCCCCGGAGGGGGAATATCAAAGAGCGGGGGTTCCGGAAGGCCGAGAGACCCCGACTTCCTGCCATCTTTTGCGGTTGTACTCCCTTGGTATTCTTCTTGTTAATACAAAAAAAAATTAAAAACTGAACGGAGTCGTAAATCCGTATATATTCTATAATATTTTTGAATCATTCCTCACCACTAAATTTGATTGTTAGGATCCTATCTCGAACTAATATGATAAAAAAGACACAAAACGACGGAGTCGTAAAAACATAAAGGTCCTAATTATATATATATACTATTTATCTTAATATATTATTAATATATAATATAATAATATATTATATATATATATAAATATATATATATTATATAATATATATTATATAATATTTATATATATTATATATATAATATATTCTACTTTCTGACTTCCACACTTTTTTTGACCATTCTAAACATATGTTTTTTGACATAAAGTGTTTAACAAATGTTTCTTCATATGATTTTTAAATTTTAACCCTCTAATCTAAAGTTTTCATTTGGAACAGAAATTTGTGAACTTTCAACAAACCTTGACCTATCTATATAATATGATATACGATTAATATATATATTAATATAATAGTATATATATATATATTATAGTATTATATATCTTATATATATATATAATATTATATATATATTATATATATATATATAATATTATAATAATATAATATATATATTATATATATATATATATATATTATATTAACTATATATATATATTATATATATATATAATAATATCATAGTATATATATTATATATATAATATATATTATATAAATATAGTATATTATATCTAATATTATATATATATAGTAATAGTAAAATATATATATATATTATTAATGTGAATACAAGTCGGTCATTTTATAAATTGTACATTTGATTGACTTTTAAGTGTTATCAAACTTATCACAGGACAAAAATTATCGAATGAGATGATTGAAAACGCTGAAGAATGGCTGTTCTCAAGGTACCCTACATATATGGCTTCTTATACCCAATATTAGAAATTAAGATGGTAATCTTTTCATTTAATTTTTTGCAGATTCATATATAATAAGAAATTATCACTCAAAAATTGTGTACAATGGTGAACTAAGAATAATCGTCTGATAATTTAAATGCTGATTTCATAACTGAGTTAAATACTTCAAAGCCTGTCCCGTAGTTCAGAATTCAATAGAGAGGTTTTTTGTACCATATGTTTCTGAAAAATAGTAGAGTGTCCAGATATCTTAGAGAGATGTTAATTAAAATAGTTACTAATTCTAATAGGCATTTTTGCTTGCATATCTATTTAAAACAGATGAAAAATAATGAAAAAATAAGTGAAATTTTTAATTTTTTATTAGTAAGAAAACTTAAAAAATTCAATTCCTGATGTTCTATTAAGCAAAAATATTACTTGAGATTGTTATTAGTGAATCAATCCTTTCAAAGCAGACATACAATTTTCATTTGCATTCTTCTATTGCCTTTCATTTAGAAAAGATTACTAGCTTAACTGTAATAGCGTTATTCTTTTCTTTTATGTTTCTTTCTACCCATGTGTTGATTTATGGATTTCAAAAAAGGCAAAAACAGAGCCAGTTTTCATGGTCAAAAGTCCATAAAGCATAGCCAACCGTTGATGATATATATATTATATATAAAATAATACGTCTCTTACATAAGTTTTGCTACCTCTCGACCATATTATTATATCATAAGTAAATATTATATCTGAATAAAAATGTTCTTGTAAATAAATATATAATAAGACAGCGAGAAACGGAACCAATGGAGAAAAGCTCTTTATTTATAAATCCGGACGTTTTGGTATTATCGAAGCCCCATCTTCAGCAAAAATCTCCTCTATGAAATTCGGAGCAATGCCAGCTTCTTGTAATATCTTTATTTTTTGTATCATTTCATGAATCTCAAACCTAAGTATCCCTACAAAACACAATTTTATAAACGTTATAAAACAAAAACCAAACATCCTTAGAGTCTCCGTAGAGTTTCAGTACCACTTTAAAATACGAAATTTTAATATTGGAAAATTTAAAGAATGCATATAATATATATATAGGCTAATATAATATCTTTATTTATACTACTCTATATAATATATATATTTAATATATATAAATATATATATTATATATTATAGTATAGATAATATATATTACAGGCCTCTTAACCACCAATGCCGCCTATGGCAAAAAAAAAATACCTAAGCATATGTAAATCATTATATATATAATATAATATAATTATATATTATATATATATATTATATATATATATTTATATCGAATATATATATAGTATATATGATATATATAGTAGATATTTAATTATATCCTATCTATTATATGATATGTATATATAGGTAAGAAGGAAGGGCTATCAAAATTCTGAACCTCGGTTTCATAATGTTTACGATTTGAGTTTTATTTCATTTTCATTTTCGAATTTAAATTTGGTTTTAATGTTTAAATCAATTTTACGTGATATTTTTTTTATTCTTGGATTTGTATGGCGTGTAAAAGACGTTAGTGTTTTTTAACTTTAATGATTTTTATATTTTTACAGATTTACTGTAAATTAACGATTAACTTTCAACATTTACGTTTAAATTTAGGTTTAGTGTGTGAATAATTTAACCTGATTTCACGTTTGTTCGTTTTGTGATTGCTGTATTGTGCATGTACGATGGCAGATTTGCACAGGCGGCGGGCTTCACAAGTGCGGACTTCTAATATTCCGTGCTTGCCATCTATCTACTTAGCATCGTGGAATCACTCTCTCTCTAACCCTAAACCTTTTGCTCCTGTCTGGACCAGATGGACTTAGGAATTCCATCCTCTAACCTCTTTAATATGATCGCACTAAACTTTATCTTATAATTCCTCTGAAGGGTGGAAGTAGGTGCGTAGTAAACATAACACTGCCTGTAACTCTTAAGATCTGAATCTCCTAACTTCGATGTTCATTGGGATTAAAATCTTTCTTCCTTCCACTCCAATAATCTTGTGCTTTTTATCTACTTCTTTTCATCCATCATAGCGGAAGTTGACGCCACTTTGGAACTCTTACAACTTCTCAACACGCAGGCTGTTATAGTCTTCTCAATCCAATTCTCAAGGAAAGTATTATTCTGTGGATTTCAATGTTCCCTCCACCCAATGACTGGGTTCCCTCTCATAATGATTCAGTTGGGAGGAGGCCCACAATCATGGTCAGCATTCGTCAACAACCTGAGCGACCTAATTAAGAACCCACACACATTCCGGAGGTCCCAACCAATGTCATGGAACCACTTTGACCTATGTTGAACACTAGTCTCTCTCTATAAATACAGACCACTTCGCTCCTATTGGGATAAATCTGACCACAACCTATATCTCTTAATTTTAATAACTTCTCTATAACAGTTCCATAATGCCCTACGCGTTTTGTTCTGGGCACTTTAAATTCGGGGGACCTTCTGTGACGGCTTTCGTTTTTGCGATAAGTGGGAACTGGTAAAATCGTGATGGGAGAGCGAGGTTCAGTCCTTCTTTGACTAAATCCTTTCTCTCCTTATAATCCAGGTGTCGATCGTGATTTGTTCTTCCGTGGCATTCAGGCTAGAGACAGTGCGTAATCGGGGAATGGACAATCTCGTTCTCCAACTCTCCCTAATTTCAATTCGTCTAGAAATCGTTGCAGGGATAGCTCTCGACGAGAAGCGCGCTTTCATGCAAACGAAAGGGCGCTCCACCTCCTAGGTCTCCTATCTGAAAAATCTTGCTGCCTTATTGCCAGAAACAATCTCTACAACTTTGTAAATTGCTTTCTCCTACTTATTTGATCTGATGGTTTCTGTTGCTAATTCTCAGAGCTGAAAAGGCCAATCTCTTTTGAGTTCTCTATTTAGTGTTCTTAGTCAACCTGGAGCAAGGTTGTGTGGCTTCGCTGCTCCTTCGCTTCTTCAGGTTGCAGTGTTCGCTTGCCTGCTGATTACATTTGAATCGGTGCATGACGTTCTGATCTATGAACAACGTGAGGAAAGGGCTGGGGTGGAGACCGGGATGGGTCTCCGATGGAAGTTGTTTTGAGGGAACGAGGCCCCGTGCTGACCCCGCCCCTATGGTTCATACTAGATATTTCTATGTCTCAAATACACTTTGCCCTAGTGTTGGAAGGCGCGACACTGTACAACACAATTGTGTTCAAACTTAATTTTATCATTCTGCTCCTCATTTATTTCTAGAATTGCCTCGTCTTAATGCTTTCGAGTTCTATTTGCTCGCTGCTCTGGATAGTATTTCCGGTGGTCGCCTCAACTTGTGAATTGAATTCTTAAACATACTCACACTTTACAAATCTCCCCTCTAAAACACCCTTCCACTTTACTATCTCGACGGTTCTCTCGTCTCTTCCTGTTGACAATATAAACACTTCTTGGCCTGAACATAAACAAAAAAAATGTTTGGAAACCCAGACATCACAGCGAGTTCGTGAGGGCGCCTTAAAGAATTCCTGGAGTATACGGTTAGGACTGCGAGACTTTTTTTTCCTCTTCTCAGTAATTCAGCGTGATAGCATAGGGCGCTTAGCCGCCTGTGCGAATGGGAGATGAGTCAGGTGTCTCGATATGCTGGGGGGGGCTCTGGTCGTCGAGCCAAGCTTTTGAGAGCGATCGGAGTCAAAAGCCAATAAGACTTATAACTGTTCGTTGTTCCACGTCTCTTGACTCTAAGTTTGCTGCGCGATGCTGGTGCTTTATCTCTTTGCTGATGGTACCGGCAGCGGCAGGTGATCGAGGGAACTTGTCTCGCGTACACCACCATTAGCTGCCGCCAAGTACCTAAGGGTGCTGTGTCAGTCAGCGTCACGTGTTTTGTGTGGATATGGTAAGTCCAGGCTAGTTCGCTGCGGTGCTTCTTCTTTCCTGCCACCTCGGTTTCTGTGGAATTCTCTGTCATCTTCTGTGTTTCCTGCTGAACTTAATCTCTCCACTTCAATCGCTTGTCTGTGCTCATATGCCTATTTTGCGTATAAGTGTGAACTTCTGAGCGCCTTCACACCCTCCTTGAATAGAGCTCTTCCCCCGTGAGTGGTGGTGACAACCTGTAAGTATATTATATATAATAAATAATATATATATATAGTACTAAATATATAATAATCTTATATATATATATAATATTATATATTATTATTATATATATATATATAGTAGTATATATAATATATTTATACTTATAAAAAATAGTATATAGTATAAAGTATATATACTATATATAATTATATATCATATATATATATATATATTAAAAAAAATTTATAAATAAAAATATTATATATTTATATTATATATATATATAATAGTATATATATGATATTATATGTGTTTTTATTTTTATTTTTGATTTAATTTTTTTTATTTTTTTATTTTTGTGTCGTTGTCTCTGCGGCGTTCTAGCCACTAGTGGCCTGCCCTCATCATTCTGCCGCCCTAAGGCTTTGCTGTTGCTTGTGGTAAGAAGGGGTTTGTATATATATTATATATTTAAACGTAATAATATTATATATATATAATAATAATATATATAATTATAACTAATAATATACATATTTATATTATATATATATATTATATAATAATATATATATAGTATATCTATATATATATAATATATATAATATAATATATATATCAGTGGCGGCTTCTGCCTTCGTACACAGATAACGGAAAAATATATATATATATAGTATATAATTATATATATATTATATATGTATATATATACTTAAATATATATATTATATAATATAATATATAATATATAATATTATTCTTACATTATTTATAGTACTAGACTATGTTGAATTTCCATGCTTGCAACACTGCGAAACGAATTTTGTATATTTAATTGAACATTAAATCGAACGATCCAATGTCAGTATTTAAAAACTAACAGCTCATTTATTACAAAACACAAAATCAGTAATAAATTAAGATAATAAATAAATTTGTAAAAATAGTTTTATTATAACTAAAAACCTCCCACAAATCATCACATTTTATGTATATATAGAAAACGAGCCTTACTGAGGCATGAGGCATGCTACAAAGTGCCGAGGAAGAGTCGTGATCAACGTGTTTTCTTAGACCCAGATTTTGAGTCATTATTTTTAAATAAATTACAAATTAAAAAATTCGGTATAAGAGATGGATCAAGTTAGCATAAATTAATTATTGTTAGTTGATTAATAATATGTTATAATAATATTATTATTATTTCTTGTTATGCAGATTTTAAATGGGTGATTGAATTTTTAAAAAAATGATCTGTCTACTGGACTCGTTAGGCACATCTCAGTTGCCTCAGCTCAGAGAATAGGAACTATTTTTTTGACTTCGAGAAGTGACAATTTTCCCCACCGATGCTACAAGTCCAAAGATCGAGTAAAATTGATGAACTGGAATTGGAAGCTAGCCTTCGAAAGAAATCATTCTTTATATATATAATATATATATAATGTAAATATATATTATATATATATGTATATATATATATATTATATATATAAATATAATATATATATAATATACTCATCCAAGTATATGAATGAAGTATTGCCTGATTTTTAACATTTTTGAGCTCACTTAATTCAAGTAAAGTTGCCTACTCTGCCTACCCCCAAAGCCGCCACTGATATATAGATATATATTATATATAATATATATATACTATATATAATATGTATATATATAGTATATTATATAGTATATATATTATATTATTATATATATATAATATATACTGGTGGGGAGTTGTGAGTGGCCCAGCTTAGTTAGTTATGTTAGTTTAGTTAGTTAGTTGGTTAAAACAGAATAATTATGGTTTGAAACAGTATGTTTTATAGTGTTTAAATGCAAGTTAATTAACATATCTAAAAAAATATAATAATAGATCATAATATAATAAATAAAATAAATAATCAATAGTAATATAGCATAATCGATTTAATTATTCTATAATAATATAAATAATATATAATAATAATAAAAGATAAAAAATTTTAATAATTAAAATATAAAGTAATAATAATTAAATAATCAAAGTAATGACAATAACAATAAATAAAATAAAATTAAAGCGTTACGGTAGCCAACAGGTCTCTACAACTTCATTTGAGGGTTTCAAAGCATTTGGGTTTGTCTAACCGAATGTATTTGCGATGACCTACACGCCAGAAAATCGTCGATAGCGATCTCATAGTTAGAAATGCCACTCAATTCAGAGACAGTTTCGAAATCCTGGCCTCAGCAGGTGACTCTCTTGATAGAAATCCCTGGAAAGTTTATATATTGTAATCATTTGAAAACCAGAATTAATAAAGACCCTCCTCTAGTCAGCTTTTTTTTACATTACTAATTGTTACCAATCATAGATTCAAATACTTGTTTATTTTATATCATTGTAACCATAAAGTTATGTTATATTATTATATTATTTTATATTATAATTAAATCATTTATTAATATTATTTTTAATATTATTAATTATTTATTATTATTATTATCTATTTATTTATTTATTTTTTTTTTAATGTTGTAAATTTTATTTTGATTTTGATTTTATTTTATTTGTTATTGTCATTATTGTTATTTAATTATTATTATATTAATTATTATTATTATTATTATATTATTCATTATATTATTATTAATTATTTATTATTATTATTATTATTATGTATTATTACTATAATATATTATTATATTATTATTATTATTATGATTAATTATTTATTATGATTATTATTATTATTATTATTATTATTATTTATTATTTGTTTTTTAGGTTATTGTTTATTTTCTATTTTAACACTATGAAACATACTGTTTCAAACAATAATTATTCTGTTTTAACAGCTAACTATAGTATATACTCTATATATATATATATATTATATATAGTATAATATATTATATAATAAAATATATATTATATATATATTTATAAGTAATACAAATTAGTGATATTATACAGTATGCATTCTGTAATTTTCCAATCTTACATTTTCCTAACTCTGTACACTACAAAATTTACTCAGATTCTGGTCAGTGTGTTTGTTAAGTTTTTCCCTTCTATTAAAATTTGTGATTTTGTTTTAATTTTCATCTATGTGCTTTGATTCCCATTTTTAATTATTTATTTATGTTTATTAATCTTAATTATTATTATAACTAAAGATTTTTATTTTTAATTATTTCTAGAGTAAATATTTTGCTGAAGATGGGGAGTATAGCACACGTCAGGATTTTATAAATTAAGAATGCTTTCCCATTTTTTGTTTCGCTTCCTGTTTATATATGATAGGTTTCCTCGGACAAATCTATTTCCTGCAATTAGATAACTATGTATATATATATATATATATATATATATATATAAGTATATATTTATATAAAATATATATATATATATATATAGATATATATACGATTATATATATTATATACTATATGGTGTGCTGTGTGTGATGTTCTGGATGTTAAATTTTAATTCCGCGATGTGGATGTCTAATTTTTTCACATCCGCGGATGTGGCTATTTAATGTTGCACGATCCTATGATAAAAAGAAAGGCTTCATTTTCCATTCCTATATCATATATTCTAAAGGTCATATCATATATATACTATATATACTATATAATATATATAGTTATTATATATTAGTATATATAATATATATATATTATTATATATATATATATATATATATATAGTATATAGTATATAATATATAGTACTATAGGTAGATATAATATATATATATTATAATATATTATATATATGAAAACGTATATATAGTATATTTATAATATATATATATCAATACTATATGAGTATCATATAGTAAGTATATATAATATATATAATATATATATATTAATTATACTATTCTACAAAGTGGTACCGTTAATGAGAAAGTTAACGTCGTTATTTTTTAATCGTTAACAAAAAATATTAACGACGTTAATCATTAAAGCGTTATCGGTAAAGAATGTAGCGGAATTTAACGTAATCGTTAAAGTTAACCGTCTTCACAATATGTAGAAATATAATTATTATTGTTAATTTTCTTTTTATGATATAAATACCTCAAATCATAAAATAAATGTATTAAGACTTATCAGACAATAATTAGGCTGTTGCCTATAGCAGTGCTTTGCGGCTTGCAAGAATACTTTGCCAGAGCGTAAATACCTATTAATTAATACTGCTAATATAACGGGTGTCCGTAAGGAATTCCCGTTCATGCTTTATTATAAACAGCATAATACACAATATCCATATCATATCAAACATCAAAGTGAAGAGTAAGTTGCATAGTTTCGAATTGCACTTGCGCCAGAAAGAGTCTGATAGGTCGACATACGCGCATGAGCGCATTCAGATGTTCTTCTCTAGTGCGTGTGCCACATACTGACAATGGCGAGTCCTGAGCGTAAAGCTTCTGTGTCTATTTTTTTTTCAATTCTGGTAAAGTTGTGAACTCTGTAATTACGATGAACGTGTGTATCTTTAGCGTTTCCATGTGATCCTTCATGTGGCAAAAACATTCGCAAATGGTATAGGCAATTTGCAACTAATGGAGGTCTTTGTAAAGGAAAAAGTACAGGACGGCCCAAAGTGAAAGTGACTGTGGACCGTATCAGGGCCTCGTTTCTTTAATAGGCCGTAAGAAATACCGTTAGGAGAGAAGTCACCGAAATGATGTGCAAAAGCGACGGTGTGGAGGGTTAAGGAAACGTTCTACACTATGCGTGCATCCGGTTGCAGTTTCGTTACATGGTTTTAAAGCCCGATAGATAGGCTCTTTACGGTTTAACTTGCCTGTGCCGTGTTAGGGTCGAGACGAGATGAACTTTCTAGATCGGTAGTGTTTTACGATGGTCCATTTCATGCTCAGGGTAAGGTGAATGCCCATAATAATGGGTTGATTGGGGTCGAAAATCCGCATGAAGCTTGTAGAAGACACGTGAACGTGAATTCCCAAGGTTAACTTTCTGCACATCCTCGACCGGCCAGTCAGCGACTTTCTTTTTCGCAGCCAACCGTAACAGGGGTCGCCTCTCTCGATATGTTACAACAATGGCTCTTTTCACAATTATTAGAGGATAAAGCGGTAAACTTTATATGGCAGCAAGATGGAGTCCCTCCACATTGACACATAGTGCGAGCGTGGTTAAACGACTTACTCCCAGATCGTTGGTTGGTCATAATGGTCAGACGACAGTGCTCTATATATCTGGCCCCCCCGTTCCAGATTAACGGCATGCGATTGTCTTCCTATGGGCTGCCCATTATACGCGAATGAACATGCGTTCTTCCATTACTGCGCCGGATTCTGTTAACCATGTTTGGGAGGGAATTGGATTATCGACTGAATGTATTCCCTATAACGAAGGGGGCACATATTGAAACATATGAAGGAAAAGAAGCATCCAACTTACTCTTCACTTGATGTATGATATGCTGTTGATATTGTTTACTACTGCTGTTATAATAAAGCATTGAAACTGGGACATTGTTTTACGGACACCAAACTTCTTGTAAGAAAACATAATGATAAGGTTCATGTAGAATTTTGATACAAATATGTATATTTTTTAAAAGTTTTCACCTGTTATGAAGGCCTAGTTCTATTTTCACTACGTCGCAAAGAAGCAAGTTCCCAGTAAACTAACGAAAGAAGTTAACGACTCATTGAACGGGCACCAGCTGAATTCCTCTTTTTTTTTTTTTTCTTCAGGCGAACCATAAGAAATGAGAAGTACAGCAAAAGAAAAACGTCCAAATATTTCTAAACGCGGGATAATATATCCGTGTAAGAATAACACATTTACCATTGAGAGGAGCGTTTAGGAAATTTTGGAAAATTAAATTTTTTGTTTCAAAATCGAATTCAATAAAAACATAAGAAAGTCAACTATTTTTGCATTTTTATATTAATTTAAATACACTCTAATAGGGAAAAAAATTTTAACTTTGAAATTTTGAATAACAACCAGTCACCTATTTTCGATAATAACATAACAATGAAGTTAAACGAAAAATTACGAGTTAATTAGACGATTAACGCTTTTAACGGTTAATGCACCCTTGTATAGTATTAATATATATATATATTCTATATATATATATATCTATATATAGGTTGGCGTAATTGATATATAGATTATGGTTATATATTAGTAGTGTATTCGGTCAAGTTATAGCGATTGATATGTATAGTGTGATGTCGTTTGTAGATAATATGGAGGTTGTACTATTGCTGCTAGAGTATATATAGTATCATATAAATATATAATGTAGTATATCTATATACTTATATATAGTAATCTATTCGTATATAGTAGATATATGAAGTAAGTCTAGATGAGTATATGATATATCATTATATTATATTAGGTATAGATACCTGGGGCCTATATATAGTATATATGATGTGGTGTGATGGATTATGATGTGTGTTAGGTTTAATTGTTATATATATTTTTTTAAAAACCTAGATCTTATATATAGTAATATTATCTGATATATATATATATATATATATATATACTTATATATAATTTATATAGTATATATAATATTATATATATATATATATAATTTATATATATAGTATTAATATATATTATTATATATATATATATATTATTATATAAATTAATATAATATATATAATTACATAATATATCTATATATATATAATATTATTTATATATATATATATATTATATATATCCCTTTAATAATCACTAATATATATATATAATAATAGTATATTATAATATATATATATTAATTATATATATATATATAATATAGTAGTATCATATATATATATATATATGTATATATATATAATATAGTAAGTATATAATTTATCAGTGGGCGTATACCTAGCAACTTTTAACTTACTCGTGCTCTCATCTCTCCTCTCATCCTCTTTCGTTCTCTCTCTCTCTCCTCTCTCTCTCTCCTCTTATAAATTATATTATATTAATATATTATATATAATAGTATATTATATATATATATATATATATATATATAATTATAATAATAGATTATATATATAATATAATATATATAATATTATATTACTATAATAATTATATATTATATATAATATACTATATTAATTATACCTAAGTTTCATATAAAAACGTTTTCTATAGTTGATCCATGATTAACTATAGATAATTTTCAGTATTAACTTTTCTTCCATATTCTTAAGTATTTTTAGGTAATATTCTTTATTATTTATTTGTTTTAATTAATATTCTTTGCTATAAATTTTATTTATTATGTATAGTTACTTAAACATAGCATTTTTAATCAATTTTACACTCTAATTCACAGAACACCGATCTCCGCCATTCGAGTTTGGGCCACGGAACTGTCGACATTTTTAAGGAGTTAAAACTTCAAAGGCGTTATTTAAGACGGTTATTCTTACATTTTTCGTTTCAATTTTTGCATAATTTTTATATTTATTATGTAATTAATTTCAGTTATTTGACCACTTTCGCCAAAAAAAGTAAAAGAAATTTTATCGTAACATTTTGAAATTGCAAAAATCGATCGTTTTATAATGTTAACTCGGCTGAGTCCGAGTAGCATATGTCTGAAGATATATTAAATATAATATATATATATAGATATATTATAATATAATATATATATATATATATAATATTATATATATATAAGATATCTATATACTATATATTATATATATATATATATAATATATATAGAATATATAATTAGAGAGAGGAGAGGAGAGAGAGATGAGAGAGGAGAGAGGGACGAAGAGAAGAGGAGGAGAGCGAGAGAGAGTGTAGTTGCCGCGGCTAGTGAAGCGATGATATTGGACTTTAGGGACGTAGAAGACACTTAAGTGCGTGCCCAGTGGTTCGCCACTCTTGCCTTCATATCCATATTCTTCTTATAAGGGAGTAGAATCTAAGTATCACATACAGACCATAGAACACTTCTACTATTACAGACAACACCTGTTTCTCATACATCGAGGTGTGTGTGGATTATAATTTCCCACAGCGTACGTTCTGATTGTAGTATGAGGTGAATAAAGGGACAGTGGTAGTTGAATTGGCCACCCGCTACCATTTATCTCTTCACTAGGGTTGCTTATGCATGTCTCGGACCTGGTCGCGACTGCTATAAGCGACTTTGTATCTTTCAACAAAATTGTTTGAATCGTCTGGGCATATGGAATGTTAGAGGAATAAATGGCGAGGAGATAAGGAGAGAGGCGACGGATGTGTTTAGAAAAGTAAAATTTGATTTGCTTGCTGTGACTGAATCAAAGATGAAAGGAAGCGGTGAAGACGAATGATTTGGGTTGAAATGTAAGTGTGCTGGAGTAGAGAGAAATGAGAGAGGGAGAGAGGGGGTTGGAATTCTGATTAGTGACTTGTGACACAAGCTATGGTGGATTTTCTTTGTGTGAGTATTAAAATTCTAATGATTAAATTTAAGTTTTAGAAGGTCAAAGAATGTGTTGTAACATATGGTCCAATTGAGGGTGATGTTGAGGAGAGTGTGACTTTCTGGAATAATCTGAATGATGTCTTGGACGGAGTGAGTAGGAGCTTCAGATTGATTTTGTTGGGCGACTTGAATGGTTGGATAGGTGATCGAAAAAGGGATGGCGGGAGAAAATGAGAATGGTAAGGTGATTGATTTTTGTGAGGATAGAGGTATTTGTGTAAGCAATACATTCTTCGACCACAAGAGTATTCATAAGTATACGAGAGTTGAGGTGGGTAGAGGTGTCGAAGTTAAAAATATGATCGATTTTGTGTAGGTGAAGATGTTGAAGTATGCGGATGTTAAATCAGTGACGAGTTTGGGGATGGGTACATCAGATCATTATGTTATTTTAGAAGAGGAAAGAGATAAGAGAGAAAGTAGAAAGAATTTAGAGTTAGAAGTTAGGTGAATAAGGTTATAAGGAAAAGAATGTGAGAGCACTTGCAAAAATATATTAGTTGAATGTGAACAAGATGAAACTGAAGAAATTTGGATGCAAATGATGGAAACTTTAGAAGTAGCAGAAGAAAAGTAAGTAAGTAAGTAAGTAAGTAAGTAAGTAAGTAAGTAAGTAAGTAAGTAAGTAAGTAAGTAAGTAAGTAAGTAAGTAAGTCTAAGTAAGTTTAAGTAAGTAAGTCTAAGTAAGTAAGTCTAAGTATGTAAGTCTAAGTAAGTCTAAGTAAGTAAGTAAGTAAGTAAGTAAGTAAGTAAGTAAGTAAGTAAGTAAGTAAGTAAGTAAGTAAGTAAGTAAGTAAGTAAGTAAGTAAGTAAGTGGAATTAAGAGATCGTGCAAGCGGTTAAAAGTGTAAAGGGAGATAAGAAGAACTGTAGGAACTATTGTGGAATTAATTATTGAGTGTTGTAGGGAAGATATATGATGGTATTTTTTTTGAAAGAGTACTTCGAGTGACTGAGGGTCTGATTAGCGAAGAACAAGGTCCAGCTAGAAGTAGTAAAGAATATGTAGATCAAATCTTCCCATTGAAACAAATGATTGAGAAAATGAGAGAGAAGAATAAACTGTATTTAAGTTTTATGGTCTGGCAAAGGCTTATGACAGGAATAATTTCTGAAGGTCTGTGGCAGGTCTTAGTGATATGTGGCGTTGGTTGCAGGCTTAGAAATAGAAGCAAAAGTATATTCTGTTTGTTAATAGTGAAGCATGTGTAAGAATAAATTGAGTTGAGGCTGAATGGTTTATATTAATAATGGAGTGAGGCAGGGATATGTTATGCCTTCTTGCCTTTTTAATTTGCATATGGATGAGGTGATGAAAGAATTTGAGATAGGGTTGGTGGGGAAAGGTGTTAGACTGTTTTTTGTACGACGATGATTTGGTTTTGACTGGTGAATCTGAAGAAAGTTGACCCCAGAGTGACCAAAAGTTATGGACTGAACTACTCAAAGTCCTTTTAATTATTCAATGGTAATCAAATTGGTGTGTGAATGAAAGATTTGTCTCTTTGTCATTTATTAAACATTTGCATTAAGAAATATGATAATTAATCAATGGGAAATAATTGCGTCATAAATGGGTATACAATCAGATAATTTGACAAAAATAACACACAAATTATCTATATTAATATATAAAACCCGGACCCAAATTTCCAGTCTCAGTTATATAATATGATTTGCAATTAATGGTTTTATTGTTCTTATTTGGTTAGATGGAGATTTTATAAATAAATTATTATCGTTAATTAATTAGTCTTTTGTTTTTAGATTACAACAATGGGATGATACGGAAGGAATGGCAGACGCCATCCTTCCTTGATGCTATCACAAAGCTAACTCCCCGATTCAATTTCTTCGCTTGGCATTTTGCCCCAAATGTTGGGTTCTCCGCCTTACATTCAAATCTTTGGCAACGCCTCTTTTAAGAGAGGGATGCTTTAACAGTTTTCTATTCAAAATTAATTCTATTTGTTACACAGTTATTTTATATATGTTTACCAGTGACTCACACAGATGTTCTTTAGAGGTATGAATGTCAGACGCGTACATGAATGCACATCTTCTATGACACACATGCTGATGTCGTACATGACTGTCCCTACCATTTACGTAATTATCACAGAATATATATTATATATATTTAGAAGAGATATTTATATATTAATTAATATTTTATAAATATTAATATAATATATATAATATATATATATATATATATATATATATATATATATATATATATATATATATATATATATATATATATATATATAAACAAACTTTTCCGTCATAAAACATGACAAGTACAATAAGTAAATTTACAATTTATGAAATTTAATATGAAAAATATTTGGTGAGAGAGAGAGAGAGAGAGAGAGAGAGAGAGAGAGAGAGAGAGAGAGAGAGAGAGAGAGAGAGAGAGAGAGAGAAGAGAGAGAGAGAGAGAGAAATTTTGAGAGAGAGAGAGAGAGAGGAGAGAGAGAAGAGAGAGAGAGAGAGAGAGAGAGAGAGAGAGAGAGAGAGATGAACAGATTTCGAAAAAGGAAAATTTTCCAAACGCTTTTGATTTACGTTAAAAATAAGGACCAGTCAGACAGACAGACCAAACGTCTGTCTGTCTGTATTATTTTTATTATTATTATTATTATTATTATTATTATTATTATTATTATTATTATTATTATTATTATTATTATTATTATTATTATTATTATTATTATTATTATTATTATTATTATTATTATGAAGGTGTTTCACCTTCATAATTACGCTTCCCTGAGATACATCCGAAAGTGTGCTATGTTATGCTAACGCAAAATTTTTTTGTATCAATAAATTTATCAAAATCTTGTCATTTTTCTTTTTTTTGCAGAATTTTATTGTTTAAGTGATTTCGTGGATATAATGTGGATGTCAGAATCTGATCGCTTCTACATCCTTGAAGGTGAGGATCTTCAACATTTTATATAATAATATACCGTATTTAAAAAATTATAGAATCCTGAAAGGCATTATAAAATATCTGATATTTCTATAATTCTGGTCCGGTAAAGATTCAAAAGCTAAGCAATGAAAACAGAGCCTGATCTAGCTATTTAGCCGCTCCGACAAAATTAATATTTGCCGTCCTTTACAATGGCAACTTATAAACTGTAACTTACGGTATGTATATATTTTCTATCGACTTATGTATCTTTCAACTTAGGAAACAGTGAAAATTTCATCAAAATCGGTTAAGTAGTATAAAAGATATGGACCAAAATGTTATATGAAGTCGGTTATATTTATGTAACTTTTGTTACATCGACTTGTTAATGACATGTTTTCTCTGCAGTTTAAATAAATAAAAAAAACACAAGAAATGATTGTTGAAAAATTTAATTCAAATAAAAAAATAACACAGTAATTATGAAGAGCCACGAAACGAATTAGTCATTCTTGAAAAATAAACAAATTAATTTATTTAATTAATTAATTTTTCTGAGAGTATTAAACTCTACCTAGTAATTAAAATAATTTTCTTCGCACTTTTTTTTCTGCAAAATCTTTGATAATTTCTGATAAATTTATAGTGCCGCAAACCTTGTGTTCTATTGAAATCATATCCAATCCAGATTAATCTTTTTGTGTCATCGAGGACCGCAGATAATTTTTTATTATTTTTAATTTAAAAAAGCTTCTTTCACCATTTGCAACTGTTACTAGTAAAGTCAAAAGAATTCTACATTTGGACCAAATCTTAAATCTGTTATAAATTTTAAAATGTCTTGAGGAGACAAATTACTATCTAAAATCATACAAAGGACTGACAACTTCTTTGAAAGTTCTAATCCATTTATTTCAGATTGAGTCCTCGTGGGTTAAAATAGTATCTAGGTTCTTACAATGTTCTAACAATTCATCTTTTGGCATATATGTTATACAAAAAAGCAAAATGTTTACTATGTTCAGTATTCTGGGAAAACCTTAAGTCCAAGGAGTTTATAGTTGTATCTATAATGTGAAAAAATACTTCTATCTTATATTTTTGACTGGGATGAATGATTGGTTCATCATCACACTTGTAACCAAACTGCTTCTTTTTGGATCGAACACGATGTTTAGGCACATTTTCAAAATCTAACAGCTCGCTGTCGATTTTAGCAGCTAAGGCTTTGGCATCTTCAAGAACTTGAGTAAAATACTTATCTGAACGTGAGTTTTCTAAAAAAAATTGTTTTTTTGATTAATTTAATGACAGAAGCCAAGTCAAAATCTTTACTTTGCACAAATTTACTGACAGGATTTATCCGATTCAAAGTTTCGTACCAAATTATTACAGAGCATAAAAATTTAAACTGTTTAATTTGATTCAACAAACCCGAAGCTTCGTCTCTTGCAGAGTTATCCATATCTGGGTTTTGGAAAACACTAAACAATGCATCGTAAGCTTGCCCTATTTGATGTCTTAGTGGTTTTATTGCCTCGAATCGACTTTCCCATCTCGCGTCACTAAGTGGTTTTAGAGTAATATCTTTTACATTCATCAAAAGAATTGACCATCTGAACGTTGAAGAGGAAAAGAAAACATATCTATTGCACAATATTAAAAAAATTTGTAGCTTCCGGTGAAAACTTTTGGCATATATGTTATACAAAAAAGCAAAATGTTTACTATGTTCAGTATTCTGGGAAAACCTTAAGTCCAAGGAGTTTATAGTTGTATCTATAATGTGAAAAAATACTTCTATCTTATATTTTTGACTGGGATGAATGATTGGTTCATCATCACACTTGTAACCAAACTGCTTCTTTTTGGATCGAACACGATGTTTAGGCACATTTTCAAAATCTAACAGCTCGCTGTCGATTTTAGCAGCTAAGGCTTTGGCATCTTCAAGAACTTGAGTAAAATACTTATCTGAACGTGAGTTTTCTAAAAAAAATTGTTTTTTTGATTAATTTAATGACAGAAGCCAAGTCAAAATCTTTACTTTGCACAAATTTACTGACAGGATTTATCCGATTCAAAGTTTCGTACCAAATTATTACAGAGCATAAAAATTTAAACTGTTTAATTTGATTCAACAAACCCGAAGCTTCGTCTCTTGCAGAGTTATCCATATCTGGGTTTTGGAAAACACTAAACAATGCATCGTAAACTTGCCCTATTTGATGTCTTAGTGGTTTTATTGCCTCGAATCGACTTTCCCATCTCGCGTCACTAAGTGGTTTTAGAGTAATATCTTTTACATTCATCAAAAGAATTGACCATCTGAACGTTGAAGAGGAAAAGAAAACATATCTATTGCACAATATTAAAAAAATTTGTAGCTTCCGGTGAAAACTTTGGCATGTCGTTTACCACTAAGTTTAAAGAATGACTACTGCAAGGCACATAAAATGCCCGTGGATTCATATTTTTTTTTATCCTGGCTTGGACCCCACTTTGAATACCTTTCATATTGGATCCGTTATCGTACCCTTGCCCTCTATTGTTCTCTAAAGACAATCCAAGTGCTGATAATTGTTCTAAGATAACTTCTGTTAGTTTGAGACCTGTAGATTTTTCGATTGGTATAAATCCTAAAAAACTTTCATTTATT
>JABUQX010128577.1:32500-36321 GCA_015478945.1 Trachelipus rathkii
CAAAGTGACGATTTAACTTGTTCTAATATTGTGTTACAAAAAAACTTGCCTTTATAACGGAGATCTAAGTAAGTTGCATTAGTATGGTCATTAATTTCCACAGAGCCAAAGCGTTTTTCTAGCCCTAGTTTAATTACATCAGTAGTAGGAGGGTGAAACTGGAGGCCGTACCTGGCTTGACCTTTTTGACCGACCTCGACCGACCTTTTTGACCTTGACTGACCTTGATTGACCTTGACCCACCTGACTTTTTTGAGCTCGAATTTTTACCTGACCTTGACCTTTTTGGGCAACCCAAATTTTTTGAGAACCCAAATTTTTTGGCAACCCTAATTTTTTGGCAACCCTAATTTTTTGGCAACCCTAATTTTTTGGCAACCCTAATTTTTTCGGCAACCCTAATTTTTGCAACCCTTCGAAGAAGGGTTGCGCCAAACGGTTGCGTAAACAACCGTTGTACGTACCCAACCCTAATTTTTTCGACCAACCCTTTGGTCTTCCATGGGTCAATTTTGGCCCACCCTAATTTTTGGCCACCCTTTAGGGGCTTAGCCTTATTTTTTGATGTCTTTACCTTTTTTTTTTTTTTTTTTTTTTTTTTTGTCCTTGACCTTTTCTCCAAAGCTTGCCAGATACCATGGGTCAATTTTGACCCACGGTAATTTTTTGTCCTTCCTTTAGGGACTTAGCCCTTTTTTGATGTCTTAACCTTTTTGGCCTTGACCTTTTTTTGAGCCCAAATTTTTACCTGCCCTTGACCTTTTTTGGGCCTTGACCTTTTTGGGGCTAGACCTTTTTAGGCCTAGACCTTTTTTGGCCTAGACCTTTTTCGGCCAACCCTTTGGTCTTCCATGGGTCAATTTTGGCCCACCCTAATTTTTAGGCAACCCTAATTTTTTGGCAACCCTAATTTTTTCGGCAACCCTAATTTTTGCAACCCTTCGAAGAAGGGTTGCGCCAAACGGTTGCGTCAGCAACCGTTGTACGTACCCCACCCTAATTTTTTCGACCAACCCTTTGGTCTTCCATGGGTCAATTTTGGCCCACCCTAATTTTTGGCCACCCTTTAGGTGCTTAGCCCTATTTTTTGATGTCTTTACCTTTTTTGTCCTTGACCTTTTCTCCAAAGCATGCCAGATTACCTTGGGTCAATTTTGACCCACGTAATTTTTGGCCTTTCCTTTAGGGGCTTTAGCCCCTTTTTTGATTGTCTTAACCTTTGTTTGACCATGATATTTCGGCCTTGACCTCCAGATACCATGGGTCAATTTTGGCCCACGCTAATTTTTTGGCCCCTCTCTTGGCCCACCCGTCACATATTTCTTTCCTAACTTGAAAGTAGTATGGCATCTATCCTAACTTGAACACCTACACACACACACACACACACACACACACACACACCACACACACACACACACACACACACACACACCACACACACACACACACACTTACACTTATACAAACACACTTCCACTATGACACTTATACACACATTCACTATGACAGCTTACCATTTACCATAGACAACTTACATTTACTTCTATACAACACACACAGATTTACTTTACACTCCACACACAGATTTACTTAATACCACAGATTTCACTTACACTCCACAGATTTACTTACACTCACACACAGATTTACTTACACACACAGATTTACTTACCACTCACACAATTTACTTACCACACAACAGAATTTACTTACCACCACACAGATTTACTTACACTCACACACAGATTTACTTACACACACATACACAGATTTACTTACACACACAAATTTACTTACACACACACACACACACACACACTTACACTTATACACACATTCACTATGACACTTATACACACATTCACTATGACACTTACCATTTATCCATAGACACTTACATTTACACTTATAACACGTACAAACACACTACCAACCTTTGGTCTTCCATGGGTCAATTTTGCCCCACCCTAATTTTTTGCCATCCTTAATTTTCGCATTACATTTTTTCGGCCAACCCTTTGGTCTTCCATGGGACAATTTTGGAGAACCCAAATTTTTCGGTTCAACCCTTTTTGTATTCCAGGGTTACAATTTTGGCATTTGTAACTTTTTTGACCTTGGTAGCTTTTTTGATGGCTTTGATGGTTCCCAATCACCGTAAGAAGTATCTAGGGATGTTCTATTAGTGTTCTATGAGTATTCTATGAGTGCCAGGTGAGTGCCAGGTGAGTGCCAAGTGAGTGCCACTGAGTGCCACTGAGTGCCACGTGAGTGCCAACGAGTGCCAAGTGAGTGCCACATAGTGCCAAGTGAGTGCCACATAGTGCCAACTGAGTGTGTGCCACTTTTTTCAAGCCTTTTCTAGCCTCCCCTGAGCCTAGAATAGCCCTAATATAGGTGTCTACCCCTAGGTTATAAGGTATGAGGAATCGATTGGTGTATATTACAAGCTGCTAGGATGCTTCCTACTATGAGTTAGTTTTTTTCTATCACTTATAGCCTATATATATATATATATATATATATATATATATATATATATATATATATATTATATATATATATATATATATATATATATAATATTATAATATAATATTACTGCACACACACCTACACACATAAATAGACACTTATACACACATTCACTATTGACACTTATACACACTATGGCACTTATAAGCATTTACACTCTCCATAGACACTTACCACTAACCCATATACACTTACACTCACCACTCACCATGACCACTTTCACTTACATACATACACACCATAACACTTATAAGCGCTTACACTCACCATAAACACTTACACTAGCCCATAGACACTTACACTAGCCCATATACACTTACACTCACACACACACACAGATACACTTACACTTACACTCACACACTCGATATTTTTGATGCCTCAACTTTGATGCCTCAACTTGATGCCTCCAACTTTGATGCCTCAACTTTGATGACCCAGCATGATGCCTCAGCATTGATGGCCTCAACTTTGATGGATTGATGCCACAGCATTGATACATTTTCTAACCTTTTCTAGCCTTTTCTACCCCACATCATAGAACAGAGCTAATATTGATGTCTTCCCCTAGTTCAGTGGTTTTCAAACTTTTTAGGTTCAAGGCACCCATGGCTCATCAAGAATTATTCGCGGCACCCATATATATATATTATATATATATATATAATATATATATTAATATATATATATATAATATATTATATATTATATTATATATATATATATATATATATATATATATATATATATATAAAGATTACATACATTGAAGCTGACTGGTAGTATTATGATAAGAAATGTGTTTTAGTGGGATGGATGTGCCAGATGTTCACTGCACATCTTTTCAAATCTGGAAATTAAACTGGAAATAGCCACCCTTATTTCCTGTTCTACATTTACCTTGATCTATACCTGCTTTTTATGACAGTTGCAGCTGAAAATCCGGCTTCGCACAAATATGATGTTGCAAATGGGATTAAAACTCGAAGAGCTTTACAGCTTAGGATCGTTTTTTCATTTCTTTTTTCATATCAAAAAGTTAGTCAAACCCATGCTGTCAATTTTTTTTAATGTATTGTCGCAAGACAGATCAATAAGGTTCTCTTATTCTACAGAAGTAAATTCAGGTGGAGCTTTGGATCTGAATGGGTCTTGTATCCATGAAAACTTATCAATCTTACTTACATCTTCATGAAAATTATTTTATCCAAAAACTTTACGTTTCAAGATGCTCTTCAAAAACAGATTTTATGCTATCAGAAAGTTCAATTTACACTTGAATT
>JABUQX010128578.1:0-25685 GCA_015478945.1 Trachelipus rathkii
CCATCCCACAGCTAAATAACAATTGAAGAAACCTCAACAAGAGAGTTTTATCTTGTTCTGAACGGAAATAATAATATCAATCCTTATTACATTATTTACGGACGAAGGTTGTATTACGTATTTCGACACCAGGAACATTGCCTTTTTTTTTCCCTATAAAGGGTACTATAGCTTAGTTTTGTTTTTCTTATACAAGTTAATTATAGAATAATAATAATAATAATCGCTAGATATTATAAAATAATATAGATTAAAAGTAAATAAAATAACATTATATCGACTTTGTTTGCTGATTCTCTCTGTCATAGAGAGTAATAGAAGTTGAATTGAACATGTATGTTAATACAATAGCCAATTAAATTCATTAAATTAAATAAACTCACCAAATTTAACAGTACTCTATCGCATTCACGACTACTGTTAGGACACTACGATTTATACCGGAGTACATTCGGACGCAGTTTTTATTCTTATCCTGAATTATCTCATTCAATAAAATTTTAAATCTATTGAAATTTTCTAATATTAGGAAGGGAGATTTCTTGACATTTTATGAAAACTGCTACCTTTTGTTGCTGACAATAATCTAATTGAAGAAGCTGTTCAGGAGTCGAAGTGAGCTTTCCTGGAGTTGAAACAACAATAAATTATATTACCATAGTCGAGTCCTCAAAGGTACCAACATTCAAGAAGTCCAATTTTTGAAAGGATGTCAATCATTTCCTAAAGGTAGACTGACCCGTAAACGAGTAATTTAAGATAATTTTCCTCTATAAAAGAAACTCTTCTTGCAAAGAGTATTAATCCGTACAATATACTAGAATATTACTGGAATACTTTCGACGTACAAATAGCAGCTTGTCATTATCAAAAAAATCTTTTTCAGAACTATAAGAATAATATCCCAATCCATCTACGTTCGTAACTACCAGAATTCTACTTTTGAGTAGATTCTGCCATTTATTGGTGACCAGTGCAAGAAAACCGATTGACATGAGGAGCCCATAGGCAAAACACCAATAATTTTTGGCACATCTAAAACAAAGACTCCTTATAAACATGAAAGTCTATTTGTAAATATACAAGAGAGGAATCTCGCACCGGAGAATCAGAACCAGATCTGCGATACCATTCCTTGGTCATAAACACGAATATATAAAAGAAGTAACGAGAAGGCACACAGCATATTAAAGTTTCAGTTCCTCATACGACAAATAGACGTTAATAACGCAGCGGAAATTAATTAGCTTATACAGATAAATATGAACGTTCAATTGAAACTAACACTGGAAGTTATTAAAAAGATTACTTTGAGTAAGTTAAAATGAATTTATAGAATAACTGCGAGATGGAGCGCTAGAACGGAGAGATATAACCCATAAACATTTACAAATATAGATTCTTGAAATCCTGTAAAAAATAAACATTAATCTTTCCCGCCCGCCTAACGACCACTGGGGTTAAAAAATAAATCAATTTAAACTTTTGTAATAAAATAAAATTAAAACTTCAGGATATTGAAAGCCAAGTCATTTGTACATATAAAAGATTTTTTTTCATATGTTTATCTATATACTGTCATTTTTAAATTTTCATTGTTTATTTGGATTTCAATTGGTTATAGCATATTCTTCATCCCACGTTTTTTTTGGCCTATTCGATATAAATATGCGTATGTATCATACACATATTTATATATCTAATTCATTAATTATTTGTTATAACTCATATTACTTGCATTTTTTTACCCCTTTCTTACTATTTATTTAATAAAAAGCCATTAGAGGTGTGTATTCTTTCTTGTTATCAAAGCAGCAGAGAGAGGGAGTAAAAGCTGTAAAAGCTGTAATGTTCATTGGTTTGAAATTGGTAAAGTTGGTCATAACGATTTGTAAAAGGGAGGATGGTGTAGTATCCACACCAAATAGTTGCCCGAAGTTTTTGAGGATGTATGACAGGATGATATGGTGCATATCCATTTTTGCTTGGCTTTGGGACAAGTGATCCAGATCTTGTTATTTTGAATAGGTAACCCAAGTATAAATTGGAAATAGTTGCGGTTTTTAACCGGCAGAGGAGCCTAAATTTAAAAAGTCTTATTTGTTCAAAAGAAGCAACGTGCGAAAAGAATTTCACCGCTTCCACCATACAAAAGATCTTCATAGCATACCACCCACCAAATTTAGAGACGGATCTTTCCTACTTCGTTTGAACAATCATCAGTCCAGGAGGAAGCTCTTCTGAAGTACGAGCTCGTCACCCGAAATTGTACAGGTGAGGTTTACTTCAATTGTGGTGGGTATAAAACCTACCACAAATATATATATATATCTATATATATATATATATATATATATATATATATTATATATATATATATATATATATATAATATATATATATATATATAATATATATATATTATATTATATATAATTTTTACATATGCTTAGGGGTGATTTTTTTTTTTTTTTTTAGGGGTTGGGCGGCATGAAACAATAAAGAAATACAAGTCGTAGCATACTGATTTTTATATTTTAGAGTAAAATTTTATGAATTAGAATATAAATTTGTTTTAGTTTATTTTGCAACAGGAAACAGACCAGAGGATAAAAAGAGAAATACCAAAATAAGAAAAGAATGTGAAACAATAATACAGGAAGAAAGTAAAAACAATCTTATGATCTTAGGAGACTTTAATGGGCATATACCAGGGCTAGGGAATCAACCACTTGATAAACAGGGAGAAATGATTTTGGAGTGGATAGATGAGTATGAACTGAAACTACTAAACACATCTGAAGAGTGTGATGGCCTTTACACGTGGCAGAGGAATGACATGAGTAGTGTCATAGATTTTGCTTTGACAAACAATGCTATATATGAGTAAACACATCCACCTGATGAAAATAGATGAAGACCGAGACGTATTCGATCTATCAGATCATAATTTAATCCAAATATATCTAAAGAGTAAAGTGGAAAAGCCTAATTACAAAAATGGGAGATGGTGCAATATTAGATATTATAGTACAGAACCAGTTCTGATGACAAGTTATCTACAGAACCTAGAAAAATATAAAATGCAAAATGAAGGAGTGGATACACAGGTATTGTTGAACTTTGTTATTACTCAGGTATATTATGGTATTCGTTTAAGTATACAGGAAAAAGAAGATAAAAACAGCGAAAGATAGAAAGACACATGGGATGACAGAAGAAATAAGAAAGGAAATAAAAATAAAAGGGAAATAATAGGTAAATAGGATGAAATGAGGGCAGGAAAGACCATGCAGAAATATGCTCTGGGACAGTATAAAGAACAGAAAGCAAAAGTGCAGAAACTTATAACACAAGAAATAAACAAATATGAGAAAAAAATTACCGATGAAATAAAAGTCCTAATAAAAACACAACAAATTGTGGGGGAGACATAAGAAGCTTAAAGGGAGCAGAGAGAACGCAATGAAGGAGATAAACTTTATTCATGAAAATGGAGAATAATAACCCAAAAAGATAAAAATAGAAAAAGAATTAACATGGATACTGGAAAACCATATATTGTAAACATGAAAACCGAATGGTAAAGAATGGGATGATAACACAAAAGAAGAATATAAAAGATCAACTTAAGAGATACAAAATACAAATTGGGGTCCACAAATTTCCAGTACATCTAAGAGAACATATGGACATGGCAATAAAATATTAAACTCTGATGGTAACATTCATGAAAAAAGTCATAACCACTGATAAAGTCAGAAGATGCTTACAAAAGCTCAAAGGGAAGAAGGCAACCGCGGTCCCAGATGGATCTTAAGCACAGAACTATATAAGGGTTTTTAAATCAGTAAGGACAGTGTTTACAGGTTCTCAACAAATTGTTCAATAAAGAACTAACAAAGGAGCAAAAACCAGAATCCTGGGAAAACATCTAAAATAGTAATGATAGAAAAGAGGAACCCAACTGGGTAAAAACGATTAAGGCCTAAATAATTTTCCACAACTAAACCGATTTAAAAAAAACAATTCCTCAAAACAAATTTAATTTTTAAAACAACATAACTAAATTGAAATTGAATATATTAATATATGTGATGAAATAAAGGAAAATCAATACGGGTTCACGGTAGTGGCAGATTGAGAATCTTTTTATTTTGCAATATTGCATGGAGGAATCATACAGAAGACACCTACCATTAATTGTGTTTCCATCGGACTTCAAAAAGGTTTTGATCGTTAAGTAGGAGAATCACTGAAAAAGTTCTAAAGGAGTACCAAGGTCGCACCATGAAATATAGTGCCATTGCACAAGGTATCTACAGATGACAACCCAACATTAATGTTGGGAAGTGAATAGAAAAATGTAAGCGGTTAAAAGTTACCTAGCGGAATAAAATCAAGGTGATACAGGGTCTTACATACAATTACTCAAACTTGTTACCTATAAAATAATTAAGGAACTGGAAAAAGGGTTTTGTTCCCTAAAAATAAAACACAATTTTTTGCTGATGATGGCCTGATCTTAGCAGAATCAGAAAACGACGCAGCTGCAAACATTAGGACATTATTACAGATAAGTGGGGAATGTGGTCTAGAAATTAACAAAGAGAAAAGCAATATATTGATTTTTTAATATGGAACCACCACAATTGGAGAAGGAATCAAAGTGGTGGACCAAATAAAATACCTAGGCTTATATGTAAACAGAACAATGTTTAGGCTCAGAAGATGCCATCTCCTAGGCCCCAACCCTGGCTACCAACAGGTTGCAGTCCATTGAGAGGCTGCCACAGACTGCAGCATAGGGAAAACATATGGAAAAATGGCTTCTCCCCAGCAATTTTATATGGATCCAATGTAATGTGCTTACACAACAGAATAAACAAAGCACACACCAATTGAAAATACGTATAAACACGGATACTAGGAGGACTAGGGTACCCCCAACTGCAAACTCTGGAAGAGGAGAAATTGGAGCATCATCAATGCAAGGACATAAACTATACATTAAATTTAATGAATCAATATCAGAAGGAAGGAGAAGAAGTCTTATGTGTCGGAGCAAATGAACAGAAGAAGGGGAAAAATGGTGGGAAACTGCACTTGGCTACATGGACAAAATTATGATGGACATAGTAGCACTAGAAAGGCTAGACAAGAAAGATATCTCTGAAAAAGTAAAAGCTTGGGATCTTCGTCAATGGAAAGAAGAGATAGGAAGCAAAGATAGTTCTACATGTACCGCGGGTGGAAATAGAATTGAAGAAAGCTCAGATTACGACAACTCCTTCTACTCCAGTGATAATTATTTCAAGGTCCAGATCCATGTTTTTTTGAACCTAAAATGGAGACAGGTTTCTCAATGGCGAAATTACTGTGACAACTAATGTCGGAGTTGAAGAAGACTGCATACCACATTCTCTCGTCTCTGCCCAGCAATGAAGATCTTAGAAATAAATCCATTGAACTCTCAAAGAAAGACTAAACGAGGTCTCTTGGGAGTCGGAATATCTTACTCAAATAGAAGAAGTTAATACATTTGGGAAGGAAGAGAAAAATAGGAATGTCTACACAATGATAATAATAGGAGATAGTAAGATTAAAAAATTTCAATAAAAGTAAAAAAAAAAATTAAAAATAAAAAAAAAAATAAAAAAGTAATAATAATAAAAATAAATTCTTTAAAAAAAAAAAAAAAAAGAACTAAGAATTTAATGGTGGAATGATAGAGCCACTGGTAATATAGAGAAAGGTGATAATAAGAATGATAATACTAATAATTCTTTTAAGTGTAAAACAAGTAATAAGAATTAGTGGTGGTAGTGATTAGAGCCACTGGTAATATAGAGGAAGGTGCTATCATAGTATTACTAAAATTAACAATTATTCTGAGATATAGAAATGCTATGGTATATATATATATATTTTTTTAATATTGTCTTTATATTAAATTCAAATATTGCTACCTCAAATAAATGAAAAGGTTGTGAATTGAAATGATCATTTAGCATTACAATATTTTACTTTATGATATAATATGATATTTTCAGTAGCCGTGTATTTTGCTTTTCTATCTTATATTTTTATATTTATATACAATTTAACAGGAATTTTAGGAAAATGCAAATACTACTTTTAATATCATTAGTTGTATGTTTGTATAATTTTCTTATTTCTTTATTATATTTTTTATATATAATTAATAGAAATTTTAGGAAAATACAGGTAACTAGTTAAAAATAAAATATTAATGAACGGTATAACTAGTCAACAAAGGCCAGTTCATAAAATATTTATTTTATATAATTTTATTTTATTTTTATGATTTTTCTGTATTTTATTTTTATTTTTATTTATTTCTTTTCTTTTTATTTTCTTGGCTTACTTCTGTTTCTATGTTATTCAATAAATATGTTTTATTTAGCTACATCCTACTATGTTAGGGTACAGCTGTATTGAGTATTTTTACTCATTTTATTTTATTTAAATTTATTTCATTTTATTTCTTAATTTTTATTTTATTTCTTTTTATTTTACTTTATTTTATTAGGTTTGTTTTATTTTTTTTGTGTGCTGACTATTTTTATTTTATTTTTATTTAAATTTATTTTATTTTTTATTTCTTAATTTCATTTATTTTATTTTTATTTTAACTTTATTTTATTTAGTGTTGTTTTATTTTTGTTTCATATGTACCATATATTTTATATATATATACTAGCTATATTCCATTTACTTATATTTTTATCTATTATAAATAATTTTATGATTTAAATACAAAGTTTTTTTAAATAAAAATTTTGTTAGTGTGTTTATATTGTTAAGGCCATGCCACAAACATGTATAAATAAATAAATAAAGCTATTGGGTTAATGATCCCTGATGGAATAAATAATCTGTCAGATGACATTATATCAAAACTGAAGTGAAAAAGATAATCAAAACCAGGACCAGGTAAACCGATCCATAAGGGAATGGGAGCAAAGGAAATATAATACAAGAAGTGTTTGTATCGGAACGTTCATAATGGTAAGGGAAGTAATGTGTTAAGGCATCCCGGAAAAGGGGGTTTGGGAGATCTATTAGGATTCTTGGACTTAGACGAAGTGACAGAGTGGCAGAGGTTGAAGTCTCTTAGTATAAAACCGGAGTAGGAGCTGTTTAAAAAGATCAGGTAAGTCGACCTTAGTAAAATTCAGTACTTCCACCCAGTAGATTGAGCAGATAGTAAGGTCGATGGAGAAGTGAATTTGTGCTGGCTATTGCATGAAGTTTAAGTTTGGAGAGGGAACTGGAGAGTAAAGGGGACGATTTGTGAATGAGTATCCTGCACGCCTCCCCTATCATTGTCATCTCTTTCTATATAGGTTAGCGGCATTTATATTGGGATGGTTGAAAGAAGTCACAATGAACAGTCGAAATTCCCTTGTAAACTATTACATACATAATGTAATATATAACTATATATATTTTTTAAAGAGTTGATGCTGTGATTTTTTTACCGATAGTATCGAGGGCAATTTGATTTTTTTTTAAAGATATCAATTATCATATTTTTTTTTTATATATCAAGCATCCCTAGTTCAGTCTATCTTGACATATTGTGGTTCGCAGCATATTTTTGAATCTTCTACACAAACCAAAACAGTTGTGACTTTCCATATTTTTTTTTTGTACTATCTAAACTAAAAATTTCCTTAGATTTTATACCTATTTGTAAAAAAAACTTTCAAAAGAATTTTTTAATACCATTTGTGTAAATAAATATTTAGTTTTAAATAGCCTACACTATTTACACGAACTCAAGTGGTGAACTCCACCACAATTACCGAGTTTTGAAATAAACTTACAGATTGGGCTTGATTGGCCACCTACCTGAGGGAGTCTAACCGCATATACTCAAGTTGGATTTGCATACTAGTTGTGCATGGATCGTACTTTTGTGTGTCAGAGAAAATATACGACAAGGACATACTCATTTATTGCCCAAATATGTTATTAGTATTAAAAAAATTTTTTTGGGTAACATACATATCTCGCAAACAGAAATTCCATCAATAAAAGTTCAACCAACTTTGGCAGCTAAAAAAGTGTGCCACTAATTTTTTTTACCCCACATTGCGGCAGATATCATCTACATGCAACACACACACACATAGAGGTGGATACACTCCATAGACAACTTACATCGTTAGCATCCTCAACAACATAGAACCCAACCTACTCAACACCATTCCAACATAAGCAGAACCCCGACATCCCGCAACATGTCTTTAGCTCCCCCCACACGAATCAAGCTTACCATGACGTAGCAGGTTTACCTTTCATACTCTATCCTCTGATCATACCCCAATACTAATTACAATTCACCATAAACACCCCAAAAACACACAATTTTATAAGAGAGCAAATTGGGAAGCTTATACTGATTTTATAGAACAAGAATGTAATCTATCCAAACAGCTTACTTTACATCTCTCAACAAATCGATTCAACACTTCAAATAATACCATTCTAAAAGGCATCAAAAATTTCTCCCCTAAGGTCACCGCAAACATTATTTCAATCCCAACTTTTCAATAAGAATAGACACCCTAATAAAAAAAGAAACTCCCTCACTGCCAGGAATAGACTACCAATCATAGATCTCAACTGGAGTTATAAACCTTAATCAACTGAATAAAGAAAAAAACTGGCACGTTAACAATTCAAAACCATAAACCACACAACAAAAATGATTCCAAAGCAATATGAAAGATCCCTACTTCACATAACCCTCACCAACCTAAACCATTTTAACCAAAGCAACAAATTTCCTAGCCCAAAAAATTAAAGCATATTAATATTATATCACACTACTCTAAAATGTATCCATAAACCTACAACACCCACCCATAGATTAATAATTAAGACTTAAAAAATTAAAGAACTGACATTAAAGGGTAATCAAGACGCATCAAAATCCTCAAAACTTACAAGCAGAATGTGCAGACAAAATACTTCAACGTCTATCTCAAACACCTGCGGAACTATAGGCCATAGACGCCCTAACAAATACTTCAACATACCTTTGTAAACCACGTTATCCGCACAATTCTGGAAACACCACGTAATACCCATACAAAACCTCACAAACCCCCCAACTTCTATGTAAGACTATATCATTGCTCTCTACGATACCTAAAATTCTCAAAAGGTTAATTCTTGAATAGAATCTCCCCTCTAATCTCTCTCAGATACACAAACAGGATTTAGGCAAATATTCCACTACCACACCACTTTCACAATCTTAAACACAAAACATCTCACAGGTTTTGAACCAAAATATCTACCACAATCCCTGACTCTCATAGTAGCAATAGACAAACAAAGCATTTGATAGCAGTCCCAAGTCACCTCTTAATAGAAAAGTATTAAACACAGAAGATGGAATTTAATGACAATAAAAATAAAATAAACTTCATATTGGATCTTGCAGATGAGCTAAAACTCACAGCTCAAAGTCCCTCTATAATGACAGCCAAGTAAAAAAAACTACACGAAATATATAGACAAGACTGGAAGCGTGACTATGGAGCAAACAGGAATGACTTCCTTACCCAAAAGACTTACTTTCTATCACACCTGACAGAAGAAGGGAATCAGATTACCCATTCAACAGTTCTTTCAAACAACAGACTCTCGCAATGAACAACCCACTGTAGTGGATTTGACTAGGTCTAGGCTACACTTGTTACGTTTACTTTGGATTTCTAGCTGGGAAAGGAAAGAAATAAAAGGAAAAGTTGTACTAACCGAAGTTTATTAAAAGGAATATTGGTAAAAAAAACAAAAAAAAACAAAACAAACAAACAAACAAAAGGCAACTGAAGCTGAGCCAACTGGTAGTAAGTAATATCAAACACAACTGGAAATGTAAGCGTCTCATAATTTTGTACTATATCCCCTACCTTCTTTCTACTTTTCACATTGACAATCCCTCATGTTACCTTATTACTTATCCACTCGACTAAGTTGGAAATAAAAAAATTATAAAGGTGTAGTGGCTTCAATACCTCAAAAACTTATTTCATTATTTCATAACAATCTTCAGCATAATAAAAGAATCTTCTTCTCAAACTCAAAACTTAAACATTGCATTATCTTTAATATCCTTGTTATTTCCTTTTCTTTTGTAATCTTTCTGTTAGCTTGAAAATACCTCACGTTTTTTGCCTTAATTATTATACTTTTAAAGGGCACCTTTCCCTCGGTATACTCAAGTATATGACTCTTCAACTGCAGTCGGGGCCCAGAATAAAGTCCCACAGAAAAAACTGAAATAAAAATAGAGGACCCAACCCTAAGATTATACAGAATAAACTATGAAATAAAATAATTAATAAAATTAATAAAATATATATAAATGAATATATAACAAAATTTATCTATATCGTCTTAAGAATAAAGAAATGAAATAAGAGATGCAAGTTGAAAGTTACAATAAAATAGAAATGTTAAATAACAATGTAATTTATAGGGCACGAAAGAAATAAATAAAAGTATATAATTTGATACCTGGAGAGAAATAAAGTAGTGCCCAGTTTTTTGAAGAGTGGAAACTGCAGAATATCCAATGTTTGTCAGTCACAAATGGGTTATACAATAAGCAATTCAACTGTAAATACATTATAACCACCCATATAAATTAATACTATAAAAACAAAAATATAGCCATAACAGAAATATAAGCATAAGCATAAATAAAACAATTAACACATAGGGTAATCAAAAGTAAATCCATAATTATAGGCATTCCCTAAAGAAAAAAAAAAATATGCACCTTGAACTGCAACGAATTCTAACCCACAAAGACCCTTCACCACCACAATACCATTAACTCTCCAACTCTCCAAAACCAATCCCTGGAAAACCACTAATGAGTGAATTAATGAAAAAAAAAAAACAATGCCTGAGGAAAAGAAACAAAAAAATTAAAGGTAATACAAACATAAAAATGGAAAAAACAGCAATCCCTCTTTCAAAAGAGTGATGAATGCTAGACGACTGTGTGGATAGAAAGTCATAATGAAAGGTAAAAAAACTGAAGAAACAGAGGTGAAAGGATAGCAGTCTTAGCAATGTCATCTGAACACCCACCACTCACACTCACTCACCTTTCATTCCACAATCATAACAAACAGAAGTAGATATAAATACGAGACAAAAAAAAAAAAAAAAAAAAAAAATACATTCCTGGACTCATACTTACTACACCACCATCCTTGGCTTAACTTTCAAAAGACACATTCCATTCACTCCCACATAAACAATATTTATTACCTCTAGAGCCACACATATATTAAACAGGATGAAAACACTAACTGGAACAAATTTTAGCTAACACAAAGTGTCCCTCACAATAGTATAAAGGCAATACCTCCATCCCATCTTAAACTGTGCATCACCCGCCTCGGCATCCACAATATCACAGTCCAACATCCAATACCTAGAGGTTGATCAAAACAAAACTCAAAATAATAACATTCTACCTTCCTTCCACACCCATCCACCATTTGCAAATTGAGACAAAATTTCTTCTTATAGGGGTCAATCTTAATATGATAGGCTGCCAATTTTATAGCAAATCACTCAATAGATCTACACCTACCCCAAACATTACAACAACCCTTTGCACCAAGAAGGGAAAAAAACATACCAGCAATATACTATTCTAACACATACAACACAGCTCTCCCCCCCCCCCCCATTCCTACATCCAGACACTCCCATTATCAAACACATCCATACTGTTAGCACGAAGAGTGATGTCCGAATATCTAAACACCATATTTCAAGCATGTCCACCAAAAATATCTCCCATAGAACAAACTTTGGACTGTCAAACCAGAAAGGTGTTGTCCGGTCTCCACTCTGGGTTTCATCCCTCCTTTCAGAATTATAAATTAAGATTTCATAATGTACCCTTCCCCCTACTGTTAAAGATGCCCCTTCCTGACAAATGATAACATAAGACACATCTTGCTAAACTGCTCGGACCAAACGGACATAAGACGAATCATCATTTCCCTCATTCTGACAGATCTATGGGTTTGGCCTATTGCAGTGTCACAATATCTCAGGTTTACCTACTTCATGTAGGAGTGTAGCTGGGGCCTACCAAGTAATATATATATATATATATATATATATATATATATATATATATATATATATATATATATATATATATAATATATATATATATATATATATATATATATATATATATATATATATATATATATATATATATATATATATATATCTTCAAATATGAATATATTAAAGTAGGTATATTTAAAATAAATTATTTGTTTTTCATTTCTATTTATACTTATTTAGTCTTTTCTCTCATTACTATATCAATTTATTTGTAATCTCATATAAAGCCTAATAAGAAAATTTTATTCTCTTAAAATAGCTGTTTCAGTCACCAAAATCATAATCTCATTGTCTTTAAATATTTTCCAAACTATACAATGTTAAAAATCTAAAAAAAAAATTCATCCCTATGGGTATATATAGGGCAGTAAAAGGTTAAAAAAAATTGGAACAAAATTTTTATTTTCATTCTTGTTTAAAATATAAATATAAATTATAATGGAGTAATTCCCTCCCCTTCAGGTACTCCTCCCTCTCTTCATCTATCTCCTCCCCTTCAGGTACTTCTCCCTCTCTTCATCTATCCCCTCCCCTTCAGGTACTCCCTCTCTTCATCTGTAACTCTTTCCAGTTTGGTCATGATGAGAGAACAACACCCTCTTCAATAAAAATGAGGAAATTTTCACAACATTTTTAGATCCTTGTGCTTTATTTACTAAAATTCTTTAAAAACTTTTAATTATAGGAACCTAAATGATTCTAGATCCTAATTTTAATCACAATTTTTTATCAAATCATTGGAAATTGTAACCATTAAATTAATTTTTAAGATAATGTCTTTTTAATTTTTATTTCAAGATTCATTTGGTAATACAAGCCTTGAAAAATGGTAGTTTATCACATTGAAAGGATAAGGTTTTAAACAAACTGACTAAAGAATGCTCATCTCTGGATGCATTTATTTCTACTTCACTCTTGATTCATCCAACAAAATTCCCCTGATCCATTCTTTTTCTCTACCAACTTCTGGTTGTCATGTCTTTAGCCTACCCTAACCTTTTTCTCTACCAAGTTCTGATGGTCATGTTTTTAGCCTAATAGCCTAATATTTTGTAGAGAAAGGGAGACCTGCCTTTGTTGAAGGTAGCAGAAAATAAATTCTAATGTTAAAATTTGAGTAGGTGTAAAGAATCTCCTTAGTTCTTTCAATTTAGTTGCCATTCAGCAATTTTTGACTTTGAATCCAATTAAAAATCGATGAATCAAAAAAGAAAAGATGAGTTAGTTTTGACTATTTGTCTACATGTCTATATTTTATCTTTATCATTTAGAAAAATAAAAGGACTTCATTAAAGATTGGCATAATCGTTTTAATTGTTTTATCAAGCAGGAAAGGTTTTGTGGCATTGAGATATTTTGACAAAGTAAATTTTGAATTGATTATTATGGATATTAAGAGGGAGATTGAAATTAAGGATGAACCCTTAGAAAGTTCAGAAGATTTCAGAAACAATGGTCAAAGCTTTGGACAAAATTCATTGTTGGAGGAACTTCCGGTAAGGAATTAATTATTATTATTATTATTATTATTATTATTATTATTATTATATTATTATTATTATTATTATTATTATTATTATTATTATTATTATTATTATAATTATAATTATAATTATAATAATTATAATTATTATTATTATTATTTTTATTTTTATTTTTATTTTTATTATTATATTATTATTATTATTATTATTATTATTATTATTATTATTATTATTATTATTATTATTATTATTATTATTATTATTATTATTATTATTGATTCACATCAACTCTCCCTTGCCTCCCCATAACTGGGGGTAGGGTGCTCAAACATGCAAGGGGATTTTGAGGCATGCCATGAGTTTATTTTCCAGGATATAAATTAGTAGTAGCGGGATCCAACCTGCAACCACTATAGATCAAAACTGTGGTGGAGCAAGAGGGTTGAATGATTATATATATATATATATATATATATATATATATATAATATATATATAATTATATAATATATATATATATATATATATATATATATATATAATATATATATTATATATATACTATATTAGGGATGTACCGATAGGTATCGGTATCGGTATCGGTATCGGTTAGTATCGGCCATTTTTGGATGGTATCTGGTATGGTTTAAAATGGGCCGATACTTAGACGATTACTTCTTACTTTTTTGGGTGAAAAATTTATGAGAAACTTTATTGATTCAATAATAAATCTAGTTCGATATAGATAGCTAGTACCAAGTTATGTTTTTTTTTCCTCGATTTTCTTTTTAACTTAGATTTTTAGCGTTTCTCCAACTTGGTCTTTAGCGTAAAATTTACCTATTTGGACAGCCATATTTATATTTATACATATTTATCTCTGCTTTTTAGTTGATCAATAGCATTTTTTTTTTGTACGCAATTCCGTGAGAGGCGTGTGATGTGCGTTAGTGTTTTTAACTTTGTGGATTATTCATATTTTAGATAATTTTTGCTGTAAATAGGGTTTTTATCGTTTTAAATTTAGGTTTTAGCGTACGAATAAATTTTCCTCGTTTCTCCTTTGGTTTTTGTCTATTTGTTTCTGTCTGTTTTTTTTTTTTTTTGTGATTGCGTGTGCGTGCATGATAGCAGATTTGGCACAGGCATGGCTTTCTTTTGACTTACCAAATCAATGGCTTGCAGCTCTAACTCCTGCATCCATGGAATAACTACTTCTGCTAACTCTAAATCCTAATTTTATGCTCTTGTCTGAGACCCAGATGGGCTTAAGAATTCATCCTTCAAACTCGTTTAATATATCCAAATAAAACTTATTTTATAATTTCCGTTTGAAGGGTGGAGTATGTGCCTATGTAAATATAACATTCCTATAACACTTCTCGAGAATCTCGAATCTCCCTAACTTCGATGTTCTGTGGCTTAAAAATCTTTCTTCCTTCTACTACAATATTCTGGATGCTTTCTGCTACTGTTCTCCTAACAGAACAGTTTTTCCTTTTTTGATTACTTACTACTTCTCACGAGACTTATATCTTCTCATCCAACTGAGGTCCTCTATTTAGGAGATTTCAATGTACACAAAACTGAATTGTTGGGTTCCTCTCGTACTGATTTAGTTTGGGAGGAAGCCGAATAATTCAGTATTCTCAAACGATCTGGAGCAACTGAATAAATAACCTACACACATTCCGGATTCGTCCAACCGATTCTTGAACACCACTATGATCTATGGTTTCACCCACTAGTCCTTTCTTCCTCTATAAATACACCACCTTCGCTCCTATCGGTAACTGACCACAACCTTATATCACTTTAATTTTTAATACTTCTCTCCAACATCTTTTCCATTCCTGCCTTATGCGGTTTTTCTGGCAACTTTGATCGGCCGATTGGGGGGCATTGCGTTGCTTCTTACCTAACTATAATTGAAGTTGACTGCTTTGAACTCTTAAGACGCCTTTTAGATTCCTGCCCGATAAAAGTGGGACTGTAATTGTTTTAATGGGGATGAGCAGGTTCATTTCCTTCTTGGACTAAATCTTTTTCTCCTCAAAAATCCATGGTTCGATCGTGCTTGTTCCCTGGCCATTCAGGCTAGAGACAATGCTTATCGGGTATGAAAAAATTCTCGTCATCCTATCACTCTTGCCAATTTTCATTCAGCTAGAAATCGTTGCAGGGATACTCTTCGACGAGCAAAGCGGACTTTCATTAAACGAAAGTGCGCTGACCTCCTTGGTTTTCCTACTGACAAATCTCTCTGGCCTCTTGCCAAAAATATCTCTAACAACTTCTGTAAATCATCCTTTCCTCCTCTTATTCGCTCTGATGATTCTGTTGTTAATACTCCAACTGAAAAGGCCAATCATCTCTTTGGCCTCCTATTTTCCTCCAATTCAACCCTGTACGATTCTGGTGTTCCCCTTCCTCCTCTCAGGTGTCCTATGATTTTACCTGTCATTTCATTTGATCGGGTGCATGAGCTCCTGAAATTCTATGACGTTAGGAAGGCGGGTGGCCGGATGGCATTCCTCTCCCGAGTTTTGAGAAGTGTGCTTCCGTGCTGACTCCACCCCTAGCTCAACTATATTCTCTATGCCTCAATACAAGCACTTTCCCTCAGTGTTGGAAGCGCGCATATGTCCAACCTATTCCGAAAAAATGATGCGCTCTATCCTTTAACTATCGCGCCTATAGCCTGCACTTGTTTCTTTCTAAGATCTTTGAAACCTTTCTCAACTCTCACTTCTTAGATCATCTGGAATCTCTTTCCCTTCTTTCTGATTACCAGTACGGCTTTCGGTGCTCGAGATCTACTGGCGATATACTTTCCTATTCAACAGATTTATGGTTTTTCGCCCTTAGGAGCTACGGGAAGACTTGTGTGGTGGCGCTTGACATATCCAAAGTATTTGACCGGGTATGGCACGCGTCACTGCTCTCCAAGCTCCCCTCCTTTGGGTTCCTTCTTCTCTTTGCTTACTTATGTCTAGCTTTCTTTTCTAATCGCTCAATGTTGGCTGTTGTTTGATGGGGCGACTTCTTCTTTTTTCTGTCAATAGTGGTGTTTCCTCAGGGTTCTGTTTTATCTCCTACTTTTCATTCCTGCTTTTCATCAATTTGATTTCTTCTCACTGCACATCAACTCTCTCCACTCATATGTCAATGACTTGACCCTTCATTCTTCAACTCATATTAATTCTGCTCCCTCTTTTACTTCTAGAATTGCCTCTCGTCTTAATCTTTCTTATTCTATTTCTCGCTGATCTGGATAATCGAATTTCAGGGTTGGGTCGTTCTCAAGCTTGTGAAATTTAATTCCTTTCTAAAAACCCAACTTCTACAATCTTCTCTTCTCTAAAGAAACACTTAACTTTTGCCTATCTCTTTCCGACGGTTCTCTCGTCTCTCCTGTTTACACTATAAACATCCTTGGCCTTACATAAACAAAAAATGTTTGAAAACTCAATCACAGTGGTTGCTAAGGGCGGCTCAAAGAACTGGTAGTTCTGTTTAGAGTGTCGAGACTTTTTTTCCTCTTCTCAGTTACTCCACCTATACAAGGGGTCCTCATCCCGCCCTTCGGATGGAGTACTGCTCTCATATCTTTGGGGGGCGGGGGCTCTGGTTTCATCGGGCTTTTTCGATAGGGTCGAGTCAAAGGCAAAAGACTTATAAACTGTCCTGTACCTTCTAGTTCACTTGACCCTTTATATTTGCGGCGCGTTGTTGGTGCTTTATCCCTTTTCTATGGGTACTGTAGAGGCAAGTGCTGGAGGGAACTATCCACTCGCGTACCACCACCTTTTACTCCGACGCCCTCGTAGCACAAGGGTACTGTGTCGGCACATGAGTTTTGTGTTTGATTTTTAGTAACTCCAGACTGGTTCGCTGCGGGGCTTTCTTCTTTCTTGCCACCTCTGTCTGTGGAATTCTCTTCATCATCTGTGTTTCCTACTCAATTAAATTTCCCTCCACTTTAAAAACCTGCGCTCTGTGCTCATCTGCGTTATTTGCGTTAGATGGATTTTTGAGGCCGTTCAACACCCACATCCTTGAATAGGGTTCGCCGTGACGGCGGTGACAACATACAAAAAATACAATAAAATAAAGGTTCCTAATAAAGGAATTCTTAAGCTAGCTGAAACCCCACAAGCAATAGCACCTCCGACGGTGAAACCACTTCTAGAATGCATTAAAAAAGCATAACCGAGGAGCTTGATGGCTTGACAAAAAAAAAAAAAAAAAAAGGAGACAGAAGGGAAGCCGCCTTATCTGCAACCCCTGGCAACAGCACTGATTAGTGACGATGGTGGCTTTTCAGCAAATAAACCTACTGATGATGAGGATTTGGATATGTTAGACTTTGATAAGTTTATGGCCGAAATTGCATTGACCCATCTCTTCACCTTTCAAAGGAATCACACCAAGGGAACCTCATCGTAAAACTGAGAGACAGTCATCAAGGAGCAAAGATAATTCAAATTTTGCAGTCTGTGAAAGAGGAAATGAGGCTCTACGAAAACATATAGATGCTGCCTTGGCTACAAAAGAGAATCCTTTCATGCGGTGGCATGAAAATGGGCCAGGTTTTTCATTATTATCCAGTGCTTGCAGGGCAATAATTTATGCAGCAACCTCTTCTCAGGTCGAGAGCAGAGCGTATTTATAGTGTTAGGTACGGAATGTAAACACCCCAAAACGGAACACGTCTCTCGCCAGTATACTTAGTGAAGCTTAACGTTTTGCATCACAATTTGGTGAATTTTTTAAAATTTGAGTATTGAAATGATATCTATCTTAAAGGAGTATTTATTATGTCATGTTTAGTAATGCGTTTTTTACTTTAACTTTTTCGGCTGAATTATTGAGGTCCTCTTTCTTTCCATTATTTTTGTTCTTTATTATTGTAGATATTATTAATCTTCTTGAAAATTGTAATCATGTTAAAAACATAAAAGCTAGTAGTGGCTAAACTTTGTTAATACTTACTTGAAAATGGAAATGGAATATTTTTTTAAATAAACACAAACAAAAAAGTTATTAATTTTATATTTGCAATTATATTTCCTTAAAGGTACTATTTAATTTATAAAATAAATATACTTTGGCACAACAAAATATGAAATATAAATGACTAATTATTGTTCGTACAGGGAATGCAATCTTGAGTTTCCTAGCAGTACACAAATGTTTATCTTATTACTGTGTAATTTATTATAGTTTAGTTAAAGTATCGTATTCGGTATCGGTAACTAAAAAATAGAGTTATCGGTATCGGTTAAAAATCCGGGCCCCCCCCTCTTTTCTGGTAATCGGTACATCCCTAATAATTATAATAATATATATATATAATATATATATATATATATATATATATATATATATATAATATATATATATATATATATAGATTATATATATATATATATATATATATATATAATATATATATATATATATATATATATATATATATTATATATATTATATATATATATATATTATATATATATATATATAAATTGAAAAGACTTTAAAGATTACGGATGTGACAATTATTATTATTATTATTATTATTATTATTATTATTATTATTATTATTATTATTATTATTATTATTATTATTATTATTATTATTATTATTATTATTATTATTATTATTATAAAACTTAATGCTTAATTTCCGTAAATGTAAATTTTTATTTATGGATATTATTATTTATTAAGTTTATTTAAAATAATTCTAGAAAACAATTTGCTGTGGAGGAAGAAAATTTGGAGACTGATCAACATATTGACAAATTTCTCAATTAGAAGAAAGTCTGGTAAGAATAGAGAATTAAAAGGTTGTTTTATTTGTTTCTTATGAATTTGAACGATTCTCTTGAATGAAATTTAATATTTTCATAAATTATTATTTTATCACGTGTGATAAAAATTTTGTGTGACTTTAGTTTCCAAGTTACAAGGGTCGCAATTTTGGGAGGTTACTCAACCGTTTCTTTGAAATCCTATAACTCCCTTCTGTTCAAGATAATACCCTTTTCTAATCAGTAATAAGAGAGAATTCCAGAAATCAATTTTTTGGTGGGAAAAGTTTACTACTTTTTATAATTTTATTTTTCTCCACGAAAGCATATTTCGTTATAGCTCAATACTCATTGCTTCAAATACCTTTCCTGTTAATAACATCCACAATTATTGGCTGATGAAGTTATTGCAATGTGGTATAGGTGGAGTGGTACATGGTTGGATTAAAGAGTGGTTGCGAAATAGAAAACAGTGTGTACAACTAAATGGCAATAAATCATCAAGGGAACAGGGTTCAGTGCTGGGGCCCACTATTCTTCATATATATAAATGATTTAGACGAGGGACTTAAATGCAAGGTTTCTAAGTTTGCAGATGATACCAAAGTGGCCACCACAGTTAGGAATAGTGAAGGATGTATAAAGATTCAAAATGATCATGATAAACTTCTTGGGTGGGCAGATAAGTGGCAAATGAATTTTTATAGAAAAAAGTGTAAGGTTCTTCACCTAGGTTACTCAAATAAAAGTTTTAACTACGAAATGAATGGGGATTGGCTTGAGTCTGGACCAAGAAAAAGATTTAGGTGTGATTATAAGCAGTAATTTGAAAGTAGCTAATCAGTGATTGGAAGCTAGAAATAAAGCTAATAAGAAACTGGGCATAATAAATCGCAATGTTGTTTTACAAGAGAAGGAAAAGTTTAAGTTTTTAAAAGAATGACCCCTGGGGGAAAAAAAAAATTTAATAAAAGACCTATGTTAGGCCAGTAATAGAGTATTGTTCACAAGTTTGGGCCCCTTATTTTAAAGAAAGAGCTTATATACTCAGAGCGAGTGCAACATAGGGCAACAGGAATATTTCTGGGTTTGAGGGTAAAAGAGTTTTTCTATGAGGAGAGGCCTGGAGGAGTTAAGGAATGTTTTCTGTAAGAAGGGCGATTCTCAGAGGGGACATGATTAGGGTGTCTACAAAAATATTTACATCTATTGATAATACAGAGACCCAATAAAATTTTTCAATAGTAGAGCATGGACAGGTGACCAGGGGGCATAATAAGAAAATTAAGAAGAAAGCATGCCATCTTGATATAAGAAAGCATGCATTCAGTAATAGGGTTGTTAAATTTTGGAATGGTCTGCCACAGGAGTTTGTTGAGTGTGACTCGATTGCAACATTTAAGAAAGGGTTGGATACGTTTATGGATGGGTTGGGTATCATATAATATATTTAGACGAAGCCAAATTGGCGGGTTTTTAGTTATAGTAGTTATAAATGTTAGACTGCATGTGTGACCATAACTTAGTTATTAATGCATGTGGATGGTTTGGGTATCATATAGTAGCTATTGATTATTTTTGACTAAGCCAAATTGGTGGATTTGTAGTTACAGTAATTTGACAAGCCCTAGGGTGCTTTGTGGATTTGCATGAGCATGTTTGGTTAGTGGGTTGACTGGGAAAGTCTCAACAGGCCCATGTGGCTTCTTACTGTCTCTATATTCTTAAAGTCTTTAATGTCTTAATTTCTGATCTATTTTTATATTCATCAAAATTTTCTGATGATTTTTTATAAATAACAACTGTGTAACATTTGATTATAATTCATTAGTAAAAGCTGTTTTTCGTACATTAAATATTTTATTTTTTGTGAACCACTGCGACCCCCCGTATATGCGCGCGCGACCCCCCGGTTGAGAAACAATGATTTACTGATTGATTTATACAATAAATAAATTTTTCATCTACATTTTTCAAACATATTAGGAAAAAATGTTTGTAAATATATTATTGAAAGCTTAAAAACATTTCAATTTATTTTTCTTTTTCATTTTCAAAAGTTTCAAATATATTATTATTATTATTATTATTATTATTATTATTATTATTATTATTATTATTATTATTATTATTATTATTATTATTATTATTATTATTATTATTATTATTATTATTATTATTATTAATACTAATATTCTTGTGCGAGTGTCAATTAATTCAGTTCAGTTTTAATTTTATAAATTTTATTTTTATTAAAAGGTATTTTTGCTAATAAAAAAAATTGAAGAATATTAATATGTTCATGTTTTTAGTGACATCATTTTCCTTTTTTATTATTTTTGTAGACTCCCATTAGTGATGTAGACCATGGAGAGAAAGATGACAAAGTAAAAAGCCCTTTAAGAAACGAAGCTCAGTCTTCAAGAAGAGAGAACCAAAAGTTTGAAAACATAGATTTGAAAAATCATGAAAAAGATGAGTTGGAACTTCGTTCAAAGTCACACGGTAAGAAGTTTAAATGTGATCATTGCAGTTTTGAATTAAAGTAAACTCAGATCAAATTTAGAAGTGATGGTGATACCGGCGGTGGTGGGCGCTTTGGGAATTGCAAAATCAAGCCTGATCGCCCACTTAAGAGGATTCTCCATTAGAGTAATAGCATCTGAAATATGTTTGGAGGTGGCAAAGAAGATTCTGAGTAAATTAGGTTTGTGTTGGGTATGTAGAGGAAGGAATAATTATGAGCCAGCCTTTGACTCAATGTTTGAGGACGGTTGGTACTTCTTACAACCCTTTAAAGGAGGAGGAAAAAATTATTAAATGCTCTGAGTGCGACCATGAATAAAATCGAGAAAGGAGGCTAAAATTACATTTGTTAATACATATAAATATCACTATATTCTTAACTGTGCTCAGAACATTTAAAGTATTTAATTTATTTTTTTAATATATTTACTTTTTTTATATCTTCCTTTAAAGGATTAAGCAGGGCAAACTGTCCTCAAACCTCGAGTCTAAGACTGGCACAAATTTGTTCTTTACATACCCAGCACCAACCTGATGATACTTTGGCTCTTTCTTTCTGCTTACAAACATATTTCAGGTGTTGCTCTGATCGTCTGATCGGGAATCTTTCTAGGTGGCTAATCACTGTAGTGATGGGACGATTAAGAATTTTTGACGATGACGATTTTAATAAATTTTGACGATGACGATTAATTGAAAAAGTATATTTTAAAAATTTCTATTATTTTAATTCGTTTAACATATTTATAATAAGGAAGAATTAAATTGTGTTCCCTTCGTTCTTATTTATCTGTGTAAATACATTAAGAACCGCATTAATACATAGAAAGTTTTCCTGTTATTCATTAACATCTTGGTTTTGTTTCTAATTTCTATATAATAATAATAATAATAATAAATAATAATAATAATATAATAATAATAATAATAATAATAATAATAATAATAAGAAGAAGAAGAAGAAGAAGAAGAAGAAGAAGAAGAAGAAGAAGAAGAAGAAGAAGAAGAAGAAGAAGAAGAAGAAGAAGAAGAAGAACAAGTTAATAAGGATAAGAAGAAGAAGAAGAAGAGAAGAAGAAGAAGAGAAGAAGAAGAAGAAGAAGAAGAAGAAGAAGAAGAAAGAAGAAGAAGAAGAAGAAGAAGAAGAAGAAGAAGAAGAAGAAGAAGAAGAAGAAGAAGAAGAAGAAGAAGAAGAAGAAGAAGAAGAAGAAGAAGAAGAAGAAGAAGAAGAAGAAGAAGAAGAAGAAGAAGAAGAAGAAGAAGAAGAAGAAGAAGAAGAAGAAGAAGAAGAAGAAGAAGAAGAAGAAGGTTAATAGGGATAAGTATTTATGAGCGCTCGCAGGTGAATCAGTTGAATGTAAACAAGTTGAAACAACAAATCTGGAAGCAAATGAAGGAAGCGGGTTGTTAACAGTGCAAAAGAAGTATGTGGATGTGCTAAAGTAGGAAGTAAGAATGTTATCAGTGAGTGGTGGAATGAAGAGGTGATGCAAGCGGTTAAAAGTAAAAAAGAATCGTGGTTGAATGTACTAAAAGCCAATGATGAGGTTTCAAAAGAAACATGCTTGGAATTATAAAAGGAGGAAAAAGGAAATACTAAAAGGTGCATACGTAGGAGGAAAGAAAAGGTAAATGAACAGTTTGGAAGGAGGATGAATGGGGGAATGAGAATAAAGGGGATCTGCTTAGAATAATGAATGGGGAATTAGTTTATTGAGTGTTATAGGGAAGATATATGCTGGTATTTTGATCGAAAGAGTGCGGCGAGTGACTGAAGGACTGATTGGTGAAGAACAAGGTGCGTATAGAAGTGGTAGAGGATGTGTGGATCAAATCTTTACATTGAGACAAATGATTGAGAAAATTAGGGAGAAGAAGAATAAATTGTATTTAGGTTTTATATATTTGCAACAGGCGTATGATAAAATTAATAGGGTAGCTCTATGGCAGGTGTTCGTGATATATGGTGTTGGTGTTAAGCCTCTGAATGGAATCAAAAGTATTTATAAAGATAGTAAAGCGTGTGTAAGAATAAATGGAGTCGAAAGTGATTGGTTTAATATTAATAGCGGAGTGAAGCAGGGATGTGTTATGTCTCCTTGGTTATTCAATTTGTATATGGATTGGGTTATGAAAGAATTAGAGGTGGGGGTGGCAAGGGATGGTGTTAGAATGATGGAAAATGGGAGAGAGTGGAGGGTGCCCTACCTATTATATGCGGATGATTTGGTTTTGTGTGGTGAATCTGAAGAGAGTTTGAGAGGATTGATAGAGAAATTTGGCACAGTGTGTTAAAGAAAAGGAGGGGTTTGAAAGTAAACGTAGATAAGAGTAAGGTTATGGTTGTGAGTGACTCCAGTCCTCGTTGTGAAGTCATGTTAGATGTTGAGCAGCTGGAACAAGTGTCTGAGTTTAAATATTTAGGATATATGTCGGATGAAAAGGTAACGGATGATGCAGAGTGTAGTAAGAAAGTTGTGAATGGCAGGAAAGTGGCTGGTGCAATTAAATCGTTGGTGGGTGCAAAGGGACTAAATCTTTAGTGCGCTAGGGTCTTATATAAGGGTATGTTGTTACCTGTGCTAATGTATAGTAGTGAGACTATGGTCTGGAACAAGAGGAATAGATCTAAAGTACAGTATTCAGATGGACAATCTTTGGGGTGTGTTAGGTGTGAGAAGAATTGATAAAATGAGGAATGAACGTTTTGGAGAGTTATGTGGTGTGAAGAAAGGGGCAAATGAGAAAATAAATGAAAGTATGTAGGGATGGTTTGGTCATGTGGAAAGGATGAATGATAGTCGGTTGGTTAAGCGGATGTATAGTGGTGAGTGTTCTGGGAATCGACCAGCTGGGAGGCCGAAGAAAAAGTGGATTGAGTCAGTAAAGGAATGCCTGGAGGAGAGAAATTTGAGTTTGGTAGAGGCGAGAAGAAAATTGCATAATAGGAGTGAATGGCGGGGTTTTGTGAGTGGGTATGGTTGTGGCCCACTTGGGCCAAGGGATGAACCCCACATTGACGAGATGCCATAGTGAGTACTTTAAATTTAGAGTTCTTAAATTATGATGCAGAAGCATAATCTTTTTTCAGTTTCTGGTATAATATTTCCTCAATTAATCTTCAAAATAATCGGCAGAAATTGACGATAGCGATAACGATTGAGAAAAAATATGCCGATTTTGACGATGACGATTAATCGTCCCATCACTAATATTCAGGCAAGGTTTCATGTTCTACATTTTCTGGGTTTTGTATTTGAGGATCTGATACGAAAGATATTTATATTTTACTTGTGGATATTTTTTGTTTAAATTTTTTTTGTTGTTTTTAATATTTTCCACTCCATTTATTTTAATTTTTATTAGAGATTTAGAAGTTGTGCCAGATCTGTAATTTTTTTTATTTATATGATTTTTTGTCTAAAGATTCTCTCTCTCTCTCTCTCTCTCTCTCTCTCTCTCTCTCTCTCTCTCTCTCTTTCTCTCTCTCCCCCTTTTTTTTTTTATTTTTCTCTCTCTCTCTACTCTCTCTCTCTCTCTCTCTCTCTCTCTCTCTCTCTCTCTCTCTCTCTCTCTCTCTCTCTCTCTCTCTCTCTCTCTCTCTCCTCTCCTCTCTCTCTCTCTCCTCTCTCTCTCTCCTCTCTCTTCTCTC